>JAHHUM010002042.1:600000-853462 GCA_036173005.1 Crenichthys baileyi
ATCTAAGAATAAAATGCAATCAAACAACGCTGCAGATGACTGAGGGTCCAAATGGACCGATGAATCTTGATTTCTGTTCAAACATGTAGATGGTGGGTTGAAAAACTGGCTTTTGTAACTTTTGTCCATGACTCCACCATGACTTGTGTTAACTGTGCAAACTGTTGCAAACTCATGTTGAGTTTTACTTGTTTAAGCTAACATATGAAAACAAGCTTCAGCTTAGAGATAGTTTTAAGGATTATTCTGATAATGCGATGGATCCAAGAGGATCTTCTGAGTAATGATGTGGGCACCAGAGTTTTTAAAGCCAGGAAAAAATGCAGGCATTGTATTTAAAATGACAACATGATTGGGTTGAATAGTTCTTCATATAAGAAAATTAGATCTGTTTGTCTTGCAAAGCGCATTGAGATGGGATTTGTTTTGAATTGGTGCTCTATTAATAACCCGAATTAAACTGAAACTAAGGACAATTTGCTGTTGTTTTATGGAATAAGGTCAGTCAATACAGCATTAAGTGCAATGGACGAAACACTTCCAAGAAACTAAAACTAAAGCTTCTAAGGCAGGCAAGCTCATCTGCAAGTACATGAAACAGAATGGTTATTTTATTTTAAAAGAAAAGAAGGAATTTATCATTACTTGATTAGAGTGTGACCATGATATCTCTATTTTAGATATTTTGCATGGCTTTTGAGCCAAAGAATAGTGTGTTAAGGATAAAAAGGGTTTTAATTCTCTTCATTAGCTTAACAATGAACCATATTGGTGATGTTCGCGCTGTCTGCAATGAACTTCACAATGGGATACAAAATGTTCGCTAAGTGGTACACATTCTCATCTGCATGCATTGGTACATTTATAGATTATTGTTTTAAGGTGCTATAGGCTTTATGAGCTATGCCTCATCCAAACACCTAAAGCACGGAGAATAAACAACTCTTAACACAGAAGTCATAGACACAAGTTAAGTCTAGTTAATGAATAATAAAGTGCAAAAGGTTTTTGAGTACATCCGTTTATGCTTTTCCTCCTTCATTTCTCTTTGTATGAGTTTAATTGGTTTTGTCCTTCATCAGTGTTTACCTGTTTGTGCTGTTTACCTGTTTACCTCTACAGCTGTAGCAATACGGTCCAGCTCTATGGATTATCATCATGCATTTAGCATGACAAATGCATGACAAAGACTTAAAGACTTAAAAAGACTTAGAAGAGCTTAAAACCAGCTCATAGGAATAGTTAGTTTCTCTTTCAGAAGTGCACCTAGAACCTTTATTGCAGTTCCGTCAAGTATATAGTGCAAATGTTCACCTGAATTAAAAAAAAAAAATTCAAGCTGAAAAGAACATTTTGTTAGATATTATATTTTTAAACAATTTTGCATTGAACCATTACATTTTCAATGTGTTCTCATCACGTGTTGCTATTGCTTGCAGAAAGGCCACTTCATCAGTACTGCTCCAGATTGTCAGGGACATGTGTGCTTGAAACAAAAACACAAAGAATGTGTGTGGCGTAGGGGTCGCGAACCGTATACAGTGGCTTCACTCCTCGACGCGTCTCTCTCGGGTTCCCCATTTTCTGTCTGCCTACTTTAAGAAATTACAGAAAAATAAAGGCCACTAGTGCCACAAAAAAAATCTTTAAAAAGGCAAAAAAAAAAAAAAAACGCCAAGTATGAAAAATTAAAAAAACAAGGAATGAATCTTTCTGGGGGAAGGTTAAAAAAATATCTGTATACAAAGGAAAACCTGCATGTTAGCATGTTAGAGAGACTGAACCACTAAATCAGCTGTGTCCAACACCAGTATCCAAGGGCCAGTCTTCTGCATGTTTAAAATGTGCCCTTGGATCATGTCTTCAGTGCTGCTGAGTCTGGTAATGAACTATTTAATTAGGTTAGGTGAAACATGGAAAAAACACCAGCCTTCTAGGACTGGCTTTGGACACAGTACTAAGCTTATCAGCAGTTATCATAGCAACTTAAATGTGTTCATTCAAAAAATAGAAACATCTCGTATAAAAGAGGCAAAACATAGAACTATTATTGGTCAGAGTATATATATGTATATATAGAGTACTGTGGAAAGTTTTTAGGCAGGTGTGAAAAAAATGCTGGTGATGGTATGGCCCTCACAGAGCCCTGGTCTCTCATCAAGTGTGTCTGGGATTACATGAAGAGACAGAAGGATATAAGAAAGCCTACATCCACAAAAGATCTGTGGTTAGTTCTCCAAGATGTTTGAAACAACATACCACCCCAGTTCCTTCAAAAACTGTGTGCAAGTGTACCTAGAGGAATTGATGCTGTTTTAAAGGCAAAGGGTGGTCACACCAAATATCGATTTAATTTAGATTTATCTTTTGTTCTTCACTGCATTTTGTTGATTGATGGAAATAAATGATTGACACTTCCATTTTTGAAAGCATTCTCTGTTTACAGCATTTTTTCACACCTGCCTGAAACTTTTGCACAGTACTGTATATATATATATATATACAGTATATATATATATATACAGGGGTTGGACAATGAAACTGAAACACCACAATAATTTATTAGTATGGTGTAGGGCCACCTTTTGTGGCCAATACAGCGTCAATTCTTCTTGGGAATGACATATACAAGTCCTGCACAGTGGTCAGAGGGATTTTAAGCCATTTTTCTTGCAGGATAGTGGCCAGGTCACTATGTGATACTGGTGGATGAAAACGTTTCCTGACTCGCTCCTCCAAAACACCCCAAAGTGGCTCAATAATATTTAGATCTGGTGACTGTGCAGGCCATGGGAGATGTTCAACTTCACTTTCATGTTCATCAAACCAATCTTTCACCAGTCTTGCTGTGTGTATTGGTGCATTGTCATCCTGATACACGGCACCACCTTCAGGATACAATGTTTGAACCATTGGATGCACATGGTCCTCAAGAATGGTTCGGTAGTCCTTGGCAGTGACGCGCCCATCTAGCACAAGTATTGGGCCAAGGGAATGCCCTGATATGGCAGCCCAAACCATCACTGATCCACCCCCATGCTTCACTCTGGGCATGCAACAGTCTGGGTGGTACGCTTCTTTGGGGCTTCTCCACACCGTAACTCTCCCGGATGTGAGGAAAACAGTAAAGGTGGACTCATCAGAGAACAATATATGTTTCACATTGTCCACAGCCCAATATTTGCGCTCCTTGCACCATTGAAACCGACGTTTGGCATTGGCATGAGTGACCAAAGGTTTGGCCATAGCAGCCCGGCCGTGTATATTGACCCTGTGGAGCTCCCGACAGACAGTTCTAGTGGAAACAGGAGAGTTGAGGTGCACATTTAATTCTGCTGTGATTTGGGCAGCCGTGGTTTTATGTTTTTTGGATACAATCCGGGTTAGCACCCGAACATCCCTTTCAGACAGCTTCCTCTTGCGTCCACAGTTAATCCTGTTGGATGAGGTTCGTCCTTCTTGGTGGTATGCTGACATTACCCTGGATACCGTGGCTCTTGATACATCACAAAGACTTGCTGTCTTGGTCACAGATGCGCCAGCAAGACGTGCACAAACAATTTGTCCTCTCTTGAACTCTGGTATGTCACCCATAATGTTGTGTGGATTTCAATATTTTGAGCAAAACTGTGCTCTTACCCTGCTAATTGAACCTTCATGCTCTGCTCTTACTGGTGCAATGTGCAATCAATGAAGACTGGCTACCAGGCTGGTCCAATTTAGCCATGAAACCTCCCACACTAAAATGACAGGTGTTTCAGTTTCATTATCTAACCCCTGTATATATATATATATATATAATATATATATATATATATGTATATATATATATATATTCTTGTCTTCTGGTATTCTGGTCTTTTTAGATTTAGGAAATGTTCTCCAGAATAAACCCTGGTAGCTTGGCTCTGTTTCTTTGTCCAGCATGGCACAGACTGCTGATGTACCTACTCTTCTTTACAGTCCTACTTCTTTTTGCATTTTTGTAACAAACCATGGGTAAAGCTTGTTGTTTGGCAGACTCCAAATAGGATAGTAAATAAATCAGCATTTGGGAGGTTTTGTGGCAATTGTGTGCTTAAAACTACCCTTATTCACATCACTTTGGTTTGTGTGTATCTACAACAAATCTCTATTCCAGCAGTTATTGGGGAGAAGCTGCAGAGCTAAAACCTTTACCTCAGATTCATCTTCTTTTTATCTATGAAACATATCAGTGGGTAACATCATGGCTTCATAACTAAACTGTTTATCTGGTAAATGATCTCACATTACATCTGAACATTACAGAGACTAACTCAGCTCTTTACCAAAGCAAACAAAGGTTTTGCCTTTCTGGTTTCAAGCTTTCAACGTAATGTTTTTAGTAATTTAATGATTACTATTTCTTCTGTAGGTGAATGAGCATGCACTACACATGTACAGTTCCTTCATACCGCGTTGTTGAGAACCGCTGATCTCTGTGTCATAGCTCGTGGGAAAACATCTGCTTTGAATCAAATGGCTAATAAAGTATTTTCATAACTTGAGGGTGTGTTGTTTTTAACATAATTAAATTATATCACGTTGAAGAAAACACAGAAGCACAACAGCTGAATTTCCTCTTCAAGACATTTTGAACCAATATTTGATATTTAGCACAAAGACGTGTCCCTGAAAGGTTTTCATTTCTCCCTTCTGCCCCCCTCCCCCTTTGCTGTTTTTTTTACATCCCCTCTCTTAAATGCACGTATGACTCCATTTACAGTAATAAATTATACACAGAGCAGCCTACACCAAGCTTAAAAGCCCCTGTGTGTGTGTGTGTGTGTGTGTGTGTGTGTGTGTGTGTGTGTGTGTGTGTGTGTGTTGCAGGAAGAAGACCAAAGATAGAATCAACACATCAGCCCAGCATGCAGAAGGCTTTGATTCTTAAAGCTGAGGGATAGGGGCTGTAATTGTCCTGTTGGTGCAACTATTCTACGTCAGATACATGTTAGCACAAATTCCAGGTCCAGATCCTATCACA
This sequence comes from Crenichthys baileyi, assembly GCA_036173005.1. NCBI lineage: Eukaryota > Metazoa > Chordata > Actinopteri > Cyprinodontiformes > Goodeidae > Crenichthys > Crenichthys baileyi. The sequence continues at coordinate 605,009 of JAHHUM010002042.1, forward strand.
CAGTTCCATTTTTGCATCTGCAGCTATTGTCATGTATATTTCCGCCTGGGCACCACAAAGTTTGATATAAAGTATTTTTAGGAAAGTTAAGGTTGAGAACAGGGGGAAATACTTTGTGCATGGAAGAATGAGAATGCATTATGCTTATATTATGAACGAGCAGAACCAAACACATGTGTTGCAAGCTTAAACAAAGACTGAAGGGAATATTGCACAATCCGTTTTCTCTAACCAAAACCCCTTTATTTACATGGGGATTCTTCTAATTTTATAAGAACTTGCAGGCAAGAATACAAATAATCCAATGGCTTTTTAATTCCTCAAGAGTGCTTGAAGACTCATGTGTTCTTTTTGCTGCCAATACCAAAGCATTTGGCGTGTTTGCTAAAGGCTGAGACATTTCAGAGTAAGCAGAAGGGGCCCTGGAGTCTGCTCATTGTTAATTTGAAATGGTGGATAGATGCTACTCTACTGAATCCCTTTTTCAGCCTGAACACCAGTAGGTTTACAACTCCAAGGTATTTATATAGTAATTTTAGACATAAATGAATAATTGTGATTAAATGGGTTTTATTTGAAACAGGAAAGCATCAATTATTTCTACTGCCATTAAAATACTATAATAATTATATGAATTAAATTAACTTGGTCCTAAATATTTAGTTGTTTGATTATAATACATTCACTTAAGCAAAAACATAGACTAAACAAAATGTCTTAGTGGTTTTCTGATGCTTATGGTCAGAATAAAACAGCTTTGCTGGTTCTGATCTTTATGGAGGAACACTAAAAATATTTTGTAAATCATTATGACCTTGGTTTCTTATTAAGCCTGGCACATACTGCACAATTTCAGAAATCGTACAGTCACATACGTCACATTGTGCGAGCTTGATATAGATTCTGGAAGTTGCACCTTGGAGCAGTATTTCCAGTTTGTTGGAGCTGAAACCAAAGTACACAGGGGTTCACTAGTGACATTCTTAGTCTCAGCTTAATAAAACCAAAAAAGTCCTCCTGATGTAAGCCCCTGATGTAGCATGGCGACTAAGAAGTAGCAGTTTTCTAGCAATTCGAAAGCTGTGGGTTCGATTTCAGTTTCCTCCTCTCGATGAGCCCCTAGGCAAGGCACTTAACCCCAAGTTCCCAAACAATCTGCATTTCGGTGTACAAATGTGTGCGTGTTAGTGAGTGTGACTGGGTGCATGTGGCTCTAGTTTAAAGCACATTGAGTGGTTGGCCTTTTTTATACTTTAATAACTACTTTGAACAACGTTGTTTCACATGATCACCTCAAATGTCTCTAGATGCATTGTGGGTAGGGGATAACATCAGCGTATCCTATTCTGAGATTCACTCCTGTCACACTGACTGATGGTTGATGCCAGATTGCACATCTAGTAGCCGCAGCAGAATCACGTCAGACGGATCCAGCAGATGTATAACCCCATCAGCAAACAAACAACACTTTACTAATGTTAACGTGCTTATTATTAGAGTCAGATGCAGAAAAGATGGAGAGGAAGAGGAGGGAGCGGAGAGAGCCGGAGAGGAGCCAAATGCTGGGCAAAAGAGGACAAGAATCAGAGGTTGGTTGAAGCACCAGTCACACTTCATGATTGTCCCAGAAATTAGTCACGACTGTCACGATAAACGACCATGGCTCAGTGATTTAAGCTCAAAATAAAAAAATATTTCATAACAAAGATTTTGTTTGAGTCTACCAAAGACCTCACAGCTTGAACTCAGCTTAAGCAAGAGAAAAGTTTAGTAGCCTTCTTTCAGCCAGTTGACCAGTAGTGCACACTAATAAGCAGAGGAAGGACAGCGGTTCCTTACTGTATGCTTTATGCAACTAGAGAAAACCTCAGTGCTTTCTCTGGTATCATTAAAAATACTTTAATAATGGTTTGATGGAAAACCTTTGCAGTTTTTAAACCATAATTTCAAAAAATTTGGTTTACGATGACACCTGTTCTAGAGCTTTGCCTAGTTGTGGTCTTTAAAAAATAATGGCATCAATTTAATTTCATCATTAAGTTTTTTTTTAAATAATCATATACAGTACAGACCATAAGTTTGGACACACATTCTCATTCAAAGAGTTGTCCTTATTTTCATGAGTATGAATATTGTAGCTTCACACTGAAGGCATCAAAACTATGAATTAACACATGTGGAATTATATACTGAACAAAAAAGTGTGAAACAACTGAAAATATGTCTTATATTCTAGGTTCTTCAAAGTAGCCCCCTTTGGCTTTGATTACTGCTCCGCACACTCTTGGCATTCTGTTGATGAGCTTCAAGAGGTAGTTACCTGAAATGGTTTTCACTTCACAGGTGTGCCCTGTCAGGTTTAATAAGTGGGATTTCAAGCCTTATAAATGGGGTTGGGACCATCAGTTGTGTTGTGCAGGAGGTGGATACAGTACACAGCTGATAGTCCTACTGAATAGACTGTTAGAATTTGTATCATGGCAAGAAGAAAGCAGCTAAGTAAAGAAGAACGAGTGGCCATCATTACTTTAAGAAATTAAGGTCAGTCAATCCGAACAATTGGGAAAACTTTGAAAGTGTCCCCAAGTGCAGTCGCAAAAACCATCAAGCACTACAAAGAAACTGGCTCACATGAGGACCGCCCCAGGAAAGGAAGACCAAGCGTCACCTCTGCTGCGGATGATAAGTTCTAGCGGCAGACACATCTCTAGAACAACTGTTAAGAGGAGACTGTGTGAATCAGGCCTTCATGGTAAAATAGTTGCTAGGAAACCACTGCTGAGGACAGGCAACAAGCAGAAGAGACTTGTTTGGGCTAAAGAACACAAGGAATGGACATTAGACCAGTGGAAATCTGTGCTTTGGTCTGATGAGTCCAAGTTTGAGATCTTTGGTTCCAACCACCGTGTCTTTGTGCGGCGCAGAAGAGATGGACGGATGGACTCTACATGCCTGGTTCCCACCGTGAAGCATGGAGGAGGAGGTGTGATGGTGTGGGGGTGCTTTGCTGGTGACACTGTTGGGGATTTATTCAAAATTGAAGGCTTACTGAACCAGCATGGCTAAATCAGCATCTTGCAGCAGCATGCTATTCCATCTGGTTTGCGTTTAGTTGGACCATCATTTATTTTTCAACAGGACAATGACCCCAAACACACCTCCAGGCTGTGTAAGGGCTATTTGACCAAGAAGGAGAGTGATGGGGTTCTGCGCCAGATGACCTGGCCTCCACAGTCACCGGACTTGAACCCAATCGAGATGGTTTGGGTGAGCTGGACCGCAAGAGTGAAGGCAAAAGGGCCAAACAAGTGCTAAGCATCTCTGGGAACTCCTTCAAGACTGTTGGAAAACCATTTCAGGTGACTACCTCTTGAAGCTCATCAACAGAATGCCAAGAGTGTGCGTAGCAGTAATCAAAGCAAAAGGTGGCTACTTTGAAGAACCTAGAATATAAGACATATTTTCAGTTGTTTCACACTTTTTGGTTCAGTATATAATTCCACGTGTGTTAATTCATAGTTTTGATGCCTTCAGTGTGAAGCTACAATATTCACAGTCATGAAAATAAAGAAACTCTTTGAATGAGAATGTGTGTCCAAACTTTTGGTCTGTACTGTAGTTTGATCCCCATAGTATTGCTTATAAATGCTAATAATTATGTTGATATTAGCAGATGAAGTCTGCAGCAACCTCAACATTTTCCCAAAGAAGCATCTGAGGCGCAGTAACTGCTTATGTAAACATAACGAGGGTTTTCTTAAGCTGATATTTAGAACTCATCATTTCCAAGCATTTGCTCTGTTCAGTGCATCAGCATGTTTTTAAAATGAGTATTACACCCATTTGGTCACAAACAAGCATTGAAGAATTTTGGCAAGATTCAAACTCTGAAAGGTAAAAATGATCCACTAGAGAAGACCATCAACATGTCCTGCAGTTTGTAACAGCCTATAAAAATACAGTCTAAAAACACTGGTTGTAGGAAAAACAAGGAGGTGCCACATATTCACTAAAAGTTCACCTCCAGTGACTGTATTTATTTTTTAATAGCAGTCATAATTTGGGAGTCTGTTAAAACAATTGTTGGCAAAAATTTGGACTGTTTCCTTTAAAACAATCATTTATATTTAACCAAAAAAATTACTAAAAACTGACAGTGTTAGTCCTGAAGCCACATCACAACCAGAGTTTACAGACTTCATTCTAATCCCACTAATACCTTCCAAATGTTATCTGGATATCCTACAAATAAAACAACTTTCCTGCTCTCAGAAACTCAAGCTGCACCAATCATGAAAATGTAACAAAGAGGCAAACATAGTAATGGCACCAATTTGACATTAATAGCCTAAAGGTTGCAGGGACCAGAGGTCATAATTTTTTATACATGTGCTCATAAAACAAGTCTGTTGAGCTTTACTGCAAATTCATTAAAATTTGTTTAAGAACATATCTTTAGGGACTATCAGCAAAAAAATCATTTATTGTGTCAATGTAGTTATTGAAAAGATAATTCATTTTTTACTTGACGAAGAAACATTTTCCCTTTTTTCTTAAACTTTTCTTTTGTTACTCTCACCTTCTGCTTTACCTTACTAAACTAATCAAATGCCTAGAGCTTTTTAACATTTCACCACCTTACAATGACATTTCTATGTTTTTTTGGAGGGATTTTATGTGAAAGACCAGAAATTACAGATTAGTGATACATGGTTTTCAAAATGCTTGCAAGTGAAAACAGTTTTTTTTTTCTAAAACAGTGGTTTGCAAGGTCAGTCCCCAATGAGCCATGTCCTGTAGTGTGTTGAGTGGAAGGAAAATTTGATAGCAAAAGGTGCACAGAAAGGGTGGAGTCAGCGCATCAAAAGCAACTACGCACAGCCGACTGCTACACATGGCCTACAGATGTTGCATTCTTCATGTCATGCACTCCTGGAACAAAGACAACTCCAGTGGTTCAAAATCCTCAGATCATCCTTCAGATGAAAACAAAGTTTGCATTTCATTTGGAAATCCAGGTCCAGGGGGAAGAGTGCAGAGGCACACAATCTTCGTTGCTTGAAGTCCAGTGTGAAGTTTCCACTGTCAGTGATGATTAGGCGAGCCATGTCATCTGCTGGTGTTGGTCCAAAGTGTTTCCTGAAGTTTCACCTGTAATTTATTTATTTATTTATTTTTTTACCGTGTCCTGTCCGGCAGAGTGGTGCACAGAATTGTTGTCTGATTGCCAAGAAAAAGCCCAACAGATTTACTTTCACAAGTGGAGCATTACAACTTTAAATGCTTTATAGCTCTGCTTGATATTAATAAAAAGAAACTTTATTAGAAACTGCTTTGGGATTATTTCAGTTGTTACAGACAAGAAGAACTAAAGAGAGAAAGGGGGGCAAAAAGAAAAAGGGGAGAGAAGGAGAATAGCATGGAGGAAAGAAAGAAGGATGAAGAGATAACAAGATAACGCCCTGCTTGCTTCTACACCTGCAGAAAGGTTCATATTACCAGCTTTTTTACCGAAAAGTGCACAGTTCCTATGAATGCAAGATGTATTTAGTGGTGAATGTGGCTCAATATAGAACATTTGTGTATCTGTTAACACCTGAATCTAAACACCTGTGGGTCTGAGTGTGAGTGTGCTTGTGTATACAAGGTTTCTCCTTAAAAATATGCAATAGTGAGTGTGAGGAGCCACAGACCCGCCCCCTGGACCCGGGACAGATACGGAGGATATCCAAGCCACAGACATCCAAAGGCCCCCCAGAGCACAGGAACCCCAGGAGAACCACCGCCAGGACTACCGTAACCCCCCCAGAGAAGAGCAGGGGAGAATCCCAGGGGAACCACCCAGCAGCCACAGTGCAGAAGCCTCAGGGAGCTGCAGCGATGAGCCCACAGGCGGGTAGAGATACCAACCACCGGCAGGTAGTGTGGCGGGGAGGGAATAGGCCCCACATTCGATGGGGGCCTAAACTGAACCAGGAGAGGGAGCAATCCAAGACCCAACCTGACACAAAAAACAGGCACACACAGTCACAATCACATATTCCCACCCTCATTTGTACACATAAAAACACTCACACCCACACACCCAACGTAAAGACAAACAACAATGGACGTCATACACTCACTCACACTCCCCATACATACTCTATACTCCCAGGTCCAGGTGCCGATACCCCATAGTTATAACCAGCCCCCAGACCCAGGAGATGGTCCCCTTCCTCCAGGGGTGGAGACAGGCAGATCGCCCCAGCACCTGAACCTGGCTCTACCCTCATTTGAAATTACTAAATACAAATGAAATTTGCATGCCCTAACCGTCAAAATGTATAGAGAATACAAAGTTGTGTCTGCACTCCGGTTCTGTTGTTGGGTGGGGGCCTGCTACAGGTGGGGAGTGAACCTACCTCCAGAAACTAGCAGAGGAATTAACCCACACCTTTACACATTCTGTCACTTCTAATTTTTCTCTCTGATCTTGGTACAAGGAAGAATACCTGAAATAAAACAGGCCTCTTTAATTCTCGTGAGTCAGAAGTCTTTCAGTTTATACAGAATTTAAATTTTTTTAGAAAAGAGCACAAACTTGATCATAATTTTTGCAACTGAAAGAGCTTTCGACCAAATGAAAATGGAGTTTACAGTACTGTCCAAAAGTTTTCGGCAGGTGTGAAAAAATGCTGTAAACAAAGAATGCTTTCTGAAATATTAATGATGATTGTTTATTTTTATCAATTTACAAAATGCTATGTGAGCGAACCCAAACATACAGCCAAAGGCATTAGGAACTATCTTCAGCATAAAGAAGAACAAGACTTACTGGAAGTGATGGTATGGCCCTCAGAGCCCTGATCTCAACATCATGGAGTGTGTCTGGGATTACATAAAGAGACAGAAGGATGTGAGAAGCCTACATCCACAGAAGATCTGTGGTTAGTTCTCCAAGAAGTTTGGAACAACCTACCAGCCGAGTTCCTTCAAAAACTGTGTGCAAGTGTACCTAAAAGAACTGATGCTGTCTTGAAGGCAAAGGGTGGTCACACCAAATATTGATTTGATTTAGATTTCTCTTTTGTTCTTCACTGCATTTTGTTGATTGATGAAAATAAATGATTAACAGTTCCATTTTTGAAAGCAATCTTTGTTTACAGCATTTTTTCACACCTGCCTAAAACCTTTGCACAGTACTGTATATTAATAGAAAATGCAGTTTATATTAGAAAAATGATTTAAAAAACTCAACAGAGGTAAATAAGCTTGCAAAACCAGTTTGCAAATGTCACACAATGACACAATAATTATCATGCTAACTGATGCATGACATCATGATCTGTATATTTTTAGATATTTAATTCTCTAAAACTATTAATTTATGAAGGTGAACCAGTTCATGTTTTGCTGTAAATTTAGTTTAAACTGTTTATGAACATGTAAACATGCAAAAAGTAAGTTTAAACCTGGGGAAGTGAACTTTGAAACTGGTTCTGTTGCTATTTTTTCCACTCTCTGTGCCTGTTTGCTTATTTTTTGTGGTTTGAACGCTCTAATTTGCAATGAGTTTAATTTGCAGCTTTGGTACTCATGCTTTTTACCCACATTTGGGTGGTCTAAAACTTTGTTTTATTGTACTAACTTCTAACTAAATGAATCAGTCATAAAGTAACAAGTTTTATAGAACGATTTTATGGCAGAACTGTTGATCTGAAAATGTTTAACAGGTGCAGAAGCATCCATGTTCTGCCTCTGTTGTCAGCAGAACACAGACACAGGCAGTGTAATATATCTCTCAGCAAAACATCTGTCAAATCTGAATGGCTGCGGTGAAATATGTTTATTAGTTAAAAGCTTTTTGAAAAAGACCCTGGCACTGTGGTGTTACCAGCTTTATGCCTCTCAGCAGGTAGAAATGCAACCGCTGTTACCGCGATTAGCGCTGTTATTGTAAAAAAGCTAAAAGGTTGATCTCAGCATTTAGATAAAAGCCCCACTATAGATAAATATATTATGGCACCTTGGCTGTTTGTTTTTTTTTAAATAAAATTAAGCACATTTATTTCATGGATGAAATTTTAAAAGAAACCTGTTCTAAGACATGTTGTCTTACGTCTAGATTTAAAATATGCACACAGGGCAGGAGACAAAAAGCCACAGAAAACATGCAGAACTTGTAAAATATGAAGGGAAATAAATGAAATAAGGAAACAAACTGATCCATTTTCCTGTTTTCCACTTTTATTTTTATCTCTGCTTCGTTTTACTGTAACCTTCCTGACTAAACCAGGAAAAAGCATCCCTCCACCTCCCCTCTGGCAGCCATCTCTCCTCCCTTTTGTCTGAGGTTAAGTAACCCCACTCAGAACAAGAGCATCATCACAGCATGAGATAACCTTTTAGTCCTTCCTTTTAATCTGCTTGTCTCTCCATATTTTTCTCTCACACACAAACACACACTTACACATACCGCTCTACTCTTTGTCTGTGTAAATCTGTTTCTTTCAGTTTTCCTTTCCTGTCTCCAGTTTACCTGCTTCTGTGCTACAGGCATTAAAGCACAGCACATTCAAATGTCAAAGTGCCTAAGATTTAATAACAAGCCACCTTTTTAAACCTCCAACTCCAAACCTCTTTGAGGAAACTTTATATTTGTGAATCTTACATAAAAACTCTAAATAAAAACTTTTTTTTTCTGCCTGTATCACCTCCTTTCCTTGTGTTTGTCCTCTCTCACAAGAAAAGACGCTAGCGTCTGATCTCACAATGTCAGAAAACTCAGAAAATCCTTTGAGGTAAAGCCATCGCTGTTCCAGTTTATCATTTGCAACAGCAGTACAAGACCGACTGCAATAAAACTGAATATGTTGGATAAAATCTATAGTGGGACTTAAATGTTGCTTAGATTGTTGTCTTATCTGCAGATGTTGCTTAAATGGGGCTAAATTCAGCCCTCTTGAATAATGGGAAGAAAATCATGCATCTAAAGAAGTGCTCATATCTGGAAATGAATTCAAATTAACTGGGACCTTCACCCTTCTTAGATACTAGCATGAAAGAAGTGTAGAAGTCCAGAATGGGGATGTTGTGAACAGTGTAATATTATTCTGTGTTTACTCCTTAGTTTCAGATTTCCTCCACAGTTAAGATGAAAATCATTTGATCCACCACTGCCTTTACACAGCCTTACAAAAGTTTTCATGCCCCTTGATTTTTTTTCCTCCACATTTTGGAAAAAAAAATGTTGCAACCATGGTTTCAAAGAGTTTTCACAAATAAAATGTGAACAGTGTGGCATAGCTCGGTATTCAGTCCCCTTTACTCTCAAACCCCAAAATAAAACTATGTGCAACCTGTTACCTTCAGAAGTCATAAAACCAGTATAGTCCACCTGTTTGTAATTTGATCTCAGTATTAATACAACTGGTCTGTGAAAGCCCCATTGTCATAATGCGCTGAGCGTTTTTAGGACCAACATTCAGATCAGGAGCATCGAGCCGCATGGTGAGTAGAACAGATCTTTAATAAAGTAAACTAAGGCAGAACTTACTGAGAGGCTGGGTGAGAACAAGGTAACATGCATAGAGCTGGTAATCAACAGTTAAACATTAAGATCTAGTAGTGAGAAAATGACATCAGCGAGTATCAATACAGAGGTAGGAGAATCGATCAATGAACCAAGGCAACTAATCTGGAGAAATCTAAGGCAGCTGGTGACAGGAAACATGCAGAACAACTGATGGAGGGAGGCTGATTAACACAGATGAGCTGAGAATAAAATATAACTCAATATACAGGAATATAAGTAGTGAACAAGGAGCTAAAGAACATAATTATCTAAATACAAAAATAAGTCAAAAATCTGGTTTAATATAAATGAACTGAAGTAACAGCAACTGAAGGAGAGAAAACAGACAAGGAACTCAGACTCAAAAACCCAACACAGGCAGATTATGACACGTTTGACACAAGTTTGTTAGAGAACTGTGAACATCTCACAGAGAACTGTTGAATTTATAATCTGAAAATGGAAAGTTTGTAGCAGAATTGCAAATATACCAAGGCAGACAGACCAGACAAGGAGAGCCTTAATCTGAGAAGAAGCAAAGAGGCCCATGGTAGCTCTGGAGGAGCTGCAGTAATTTAAAGTTCAATGGGAGCATCTGCAGGCACTACAGCTATTAGTTATGCACTCAATCATTAAAAATATCAACAAGACAATTCTTCAAAGTGAAGAAAATCCCAGGACCCTACTAACCTGATTAAAAAACTTCTCACGACTAAAGAAATTCTCACAAGAAATGTTTAATAAAGCTGATTATGTGAATCCATTATTTCAAATTTCATTGCCTATCTAATTAACTATACAGCATTGGTAGAGGTGTTCCGTAAATGAAGCTTCAGTCACTGAGATAAATTGCAGATTGTCAGTGGGAAAGAAAAAACAGCAGCTAAATTGACTTTGAACTGCCAGGCTACCTGCTGTTCTGTAAAACACGCAATTTTCATTATGCCATTTTCTGTAGGAGATGTTTAAAAGTCGAACCATGAACTGACATAAAAATAAAAGCAGGACATGTGTTGAATATCTGTGTACTCTGGTGCTGATTATTGCATGGCTGTTAATTTCGGAACAGTTTCATCCTACAGACTAAACAGCTACAGTAAATACAATATAAGAAGGTTCACAAGTTTGAATTTTCGCCTTAGAAACCTTATTTAAAGTGGTTGCTTGATTGGCGCATGCTGCGCTTTCAATTATAGTGCATACATTTCAAACAGGGTCAAGTTCAGGAGCTAAATGTTAGCCTGCTTTATTCATTCTAAATCATCTAATTGGATCTCTTTGGGATCATTGTCCTGTTAGAACACACAGTTCTCTCCACGTTTTAATCATCTACCTGCTGATTTGAACTGGAGTTGAAATATCTTGAGTCAGCCATCTTTAGTCTATCCTCTTTGTGCTGTGCACCAGCACCACTACCAGCAAAACCAGACCCTCGGGATTATCCTATCACCATTCTGCTTGATAGTTGGTACAGTGGTCTTCATTTTTAAAAGGCTCATCTAGGCTCCTAAAAACACACTTCTTGCCATCGTGGGCAAATAGTTTAATCTGGTCTCGTCTGACCACAAAACGTGTCTCCAGAGGGCATTTAGGTTGTTTCTGTGGGCAGTTGCAAATTTTAGTGAACATTAAAGGTGTTGATTTTGCAGGAGGAGCTTCCGTCTTGGTCTCTGGTTAGTTCCCTTCTCTGTGGACAGTGATACTGGTTTCCCAGCGTCTTCCAATTTATGATACACATTTCCTCAGACAGATTTCAGATTTCAAAAATCATGGACCTATGAAGACGTCCTGATCATTTTTGATGCATTGCTCGTTCACTATCATTTTTCAAGAGATACAACCAGCAGAAATACTGTATTTCTCACACAGGCTCATTATTATCCATTGAAAACATACATGTCATGCACATTTCTGCAGATAAATATGCATCTGATAGTTCACATATCCAGTTGGAATGTTATTGTAGCTTATCTACAGCAGAACTGAGAGTAACAGCAGTGATTTGAGTATTAGATGTGTACTTTGGAGTTGGGGATTAAAGGATGAGACCTCCATGATGAAGCTGAAGTGTGCAGAGGGCTAAAAAGCCTCCCCAGTTTCATCTCCAAGGTAAACAGAGTCCTGACAAGCTGATCATGATGCAGGTTGTACTCCTGTTTGTGTGTGTAAATCCAATAAAGAATGCTACTGGCCACTCTTATGTAACCAATCCCCAACCCTGATACTAAATCGCTGCTATAGTAACGAGTATTTCTCAGTGCAAAGCTTTTCCCTCCTCTGTTTCATTATTCGCTCTCACAGCTTTTGTTCTTTGGCTACACTGAGATGGAATATGAAAGTATGCTCACTTTCTCCTTCTCTAACTCTCCTGACCTCTAACTGTCCTCTCACCTCTTCACCCATTCAACCCCACATCTCTCATTCCTTTGGGTCTCCTTCATCATTGCTCGCTTTCATATCCGCCCACCAAGTCTCTTTAACCCTTCATCTTCATCATCCTGCCTCACTGTCTGGTCCTCTCCTACCTTAGTCCTAAGCATGCCTCATCATTCCTGGCTGATTAATAATTTCAAAACTATGTCTGTTTCTTGCTGACTGTCAAAACAGATAGAATCAACTAGAGTTATAATGTAGAATATCTGCCTGCACCATTTTTTAAAAATTTTCGCTGCCTTCATTATTTTTCTCTCTCCTTCTGTCTCGCACTTCCACCCACCAGTCCCTCTTGTTGTCTGTCTTGCCATTAATCTCTGCAGCAGCTCTTATCTCAGGGAATACACTCCTACTACTGACCACAAACTAATCAGTTATTAACTGATTAGTTTGTGAGAAATGTTGCCCCTAATTTCCTGAACCATCTATGAGACCTCTCAGTAAGTGCAGGCTAATCATGATTATATTTTAACCTTCATTATCTTCTAACCCTTTTTAACTTTTGGCTTTTCCAGCACCCAAATGTGGTCATTTTAGATGAAATAGTGGTAGGGGAGCACCAAGTACCATGTAAGTGTTTTGTGCACTGTATGGGAGGAAAAACCAGACCAAATGTTTATTATTCCACTTTTCCCTGATTCTCTGCCTCTGACTGCCCACTGACTCTTCCTTGTATTATTTTCCCTTTGTGCTTCTTTCAGTTACAAAATTTGTTCTGCTCGCCTCTGCTCTTTGCTTCCTGTATAGAAAGTGGCATCAGAAAGAAACCACATGCAAACGGTAGAGCAATGTGCAGAATACAGTTTAAAATAAGGAGAGATAATTTTAAACACTTGCAGCCAGTGCTGAATTTATTTAGTGTGTTTAGTGTATTTATTGTAACATTGGTGCTATAGCTTTAAAACATATTCTGCATATTAAATAATTGTCAGTGGTGGTAAAACCAGTCACGTAAAAAGGATTTTCCTGGGCAAGCCCCTCGTTCTGCCACCTCCCTAACCAAGTAAAATGATAAAATAGGATTTTAGGGAGGTAAAAAATGCAGTGCAGTCCTACATAAAGTATGTAAGCTAGTCTCCATATTCTCAACAAGAAGCAGGGGACATCCACTCAACACGTGCGGATGGAAACTCCACATGCTAAGAAGAAATAATACACTTACTCCACAACTAACTAATAATTGATATATTAGTAATCTGCTGCTTGTATGCCCCCTTCCTAATTATGCCCTGGGACACTGCCCATGTGGTCTAATAAAAAACACCACTGGTCGTTACCCTGGTTTTCCTTGTGAGTGGTGACATGACAAAAACATGCTGTGTAGTCCTTTACTGCAAATTGAGTCGCAGATATTTAAAAGCACTATATAGAAACCACATAATGGACTTTTCTCAATGTTTGACATTAAATCCAACTAAACTTTTTAGTTAGCTCAGTTAGGATTACCATAATTATTTCTGTTTGGTAAATGCCAGAATAATTCAGAGAGAGAAAGTTTATAACTTTCAGATGTTTACACACATTTTCTTAGCATTTGGTAGAATCGCCTTTTTAACTACATGAGTTGAGTTTAACATTTTGAATGTCCTTCTACAAGCTTTTCACAATAGTTTTAAACTTTTGTCCCATTCCTCCTGACAGAATTGCTGTATCTGAATCAGTTTTCTCATTTACCATGCTTTCAAATTTTCAACTCTCAACAAATTTTCTATGGGATTGAGATCATTGCTTTGTGTCACTGTCATCTGTAAACTATTTAGTGACTAAAGGTGGTATATTTTGGGTCAGTGACTATTTGGAAGGTCCGTTTATGCTGAAGCGTCCTGGTTGAGGTCTTGGGATTTGCTTCAAAGTTTCAACATATTGTTCTCTCCGCATGTTGCTATCTATTTTGCACCGCATTAATGGTGCTGCCATCCCTGCACTCTACAGTTAGCATGATGTTCTCAGATTTGCAAGCTTCCCCTTTTTTCATGCAACTGTAACAGTAGTCATTGTGGGAATCAACTTTAATGCTGAGGATGAATTTCCCTCACACAAGTTTTAACCACTTTTTGCAATCAGCAACATGCTTCTGACATAATTTAGATAGATATTCTGGAATCCTGGCACAGACCTAACTTTTAAACATGCTTTACATGTTTGCTATAAGGTTGAGGTCAGGGCCTTCCCAGAAGTTTAATGTGGGCCTGCTCAATACGTTCCAAAGCAAAGTGTGGTGTGTTGGAATAATTGTCCTGTTGGAATATCCTACTGTGTCTGAGTTTAAAATGTCAAGCTGTTGAGTTGAGATGATGTTGAACAATTTGGAGGCAGATCTCTGTTTTCATTATTCCATCAACTTTGTGAAACTCACAGTTTCTCACAGTTAAACTGACCCTCAGGATGATGCTGCCATCCCATATACAGGGGTTGGACAAAGAAACTGAAACACCTGTCATTTTAGTGTGGGAGGTTTCATGGGTAAATTGGACCAGCCTGGTAGCCAGTCTTCATTGATTGCACATTGCACCAGTAAGAGCAGAGTGTGAAGGTTCAATTAGCAGGGTAAGAGCACAGTTTTGCTCAAAATATTGAAATGCACACAGCATTATGGGTGACATACCAGAGTTCAAAAGAGGACAAATTGTTTGTGCACGTCTTGCTGGCGCATCTGTGACCAAGACAGCAAGTCTTTGTGATGTATCAAGAGCCACGGTATCCAGGGTAATGTCAGCATACCACCAAGAGGACGAACCACATGCCAACAGGATTAACTGTGGACGCAAGAGGAAGCTGTCTGAAAGGGATGTTCGGGTGCTAACCCAGATTGTATCCAAAAAACATAAAACCACGGCTGCCCAAATCACGGCAGAATTAAATGTGCACCTCAACTCTCCTGTTTCCACCAGAACTGTCCGTCGGGAGCTCCACAGGGTCAATATACACGGCCGGGCTGCTATAGCCAAACCTTTGGTCAATCATGCCAATGCCAAACGTCAGTTTCAATGGTGCAAGGAGTGCAAATCTTGGGCTGTGGACAATGTGAAACATGTATTGTTCTCTGATGAGTCCACCTTTACTGTTTTCCCCACATCCAGGAGAGTTACGGTGTGGAGAAGCCCCAAAGAAGCGTACCACCCAGACTGTTGCATGCCCAGAGTGAAGCATGGGGATGGATCAGTGATGGTTTGGGCTGCCATATCATGGCATTCCCTTGGCCCAATACTTGTGCTAGATGGGCGCGTCACTGCCAAGACTACCGAACCATTCTTGAGGACCATGTGCATCCAAGGGTTCAAACATTGTATCCTGAAGGGCGGTGCCGTGTATCAGGATGACAATGCACCAATACACACAGCAAGAGGGGGAAAAATTTTTGGTTTGATGAACATGAAAAGTGTAGTTGAACATCTCCCATGGCCTGCCCAGGCACCAAAATTTAAATTTATTTAGCCCACTTTGGGGTGTTTTTGGGGGCGAGTCTGAAAAGTTTTTCCTCCACCAGTATCACGTAGTGACCGGGCCCCACTATCCTGCAAAAAAAGGGCTAAAAATCCCCTGACCACTGTGCAGGACTTGTATATGTCATTCCCAAGACGAATTGACGCTGTATTGGCCGCAAAAGGAGGCCCTACATCATACTAATAAATTATTGTGGTCTAAAAGCAGGTGTTTCAGTTTTCATTGTCCAACCCCTGTATATCCAACATAGTTCTTCTGGTTTTTGATAGGCTTAAGCTTTGCTGCTTCCTGGGATGTCCCCGAACATTTTAACCAATTTCCTTTCACCTGGGGGCAACAATTTGGGTCAGATGGTTGAAACTTGGGAACAGTTGGGTATTCCAAAAGGAAAATTATCCCAACAGACATCAAGAGGGATTTTCATATGGATCAAGCAGGGTGACATTAAGCTTTAGGAATTGCCCCAACCTCAGCCATACTGAAACTGAAGCTATGCTTAAAAAATGCCCAAACTGTGATAGGAAAATAATCAATTAAAAGAAGTTTCACATTTCTGATAATAAAAGTGCTCAAATGTCCAGCCAGAAGTGTCAAATGTATATAACCAAATATATGTAGATGTGTATGTATAAATTTTATATTGTCCCAGAAGAAAAACTTTAAATTAATGACGGGTGGGTGTAAACTTTTCACCAGTACTGTAATTACCAGCCAAATGCACCCTTCTTAGGCACACCAACCATGATTATTGCAGCAATGAGTCACTGGAGTTAAAAGCGACTTTTCTAACTTCTTGTATTGGCCAGCTGTGGTGCAATACTAAAGCTAACATCTAAAACGGCCATGAAAATAGGAGGTATTTTGGCTTTACATGCATTATTTTTATTTCTTACTTCCTCTACAACAGAGCTACATGAGAAGTGCAAACAACCATTTGTTTGCAATCCTCACTTATTAAAAATAATAATTTGCTGCTGCTTATGTAAAGTTACTTTTAAGTGAAATGAGTAAGGTGGGGGAAGCCCATCATCAATGATACCAATTATAATATCTTTATATTAAAACATAGTCCTTTTAAAGACACAGATGGATTTACAGCTGCTACACTGTTGATATTTGGACACATATAGGTTAATGTTTTCCCATCTCTTAGTATTCTGTCTGTCAATCAATACTCATCAATGTCCCAGTGAATGCACATTCTTACGGCGCGTCTCTGGCTATAAGGAAATGAATGGCACACGTCTCGTTGGATAGAAGATTAGAATCTCTTTTTTTAAGTCCTAGTTACTATGGAGATGAGCATCATTGGCAACCCTCAACAAAACTTTTGCTAAAAAGGCCAAGAGGTTGCTATGACAACTGGAAGCAAAACAAGACAGGGAGGGAGGGGGAAAGTTGGAGAGGGTCTCTTAAAGCATTCATACAAACATATTCACAAAAGCACCTATAGGCACAAACACAAAAGCACAACCAAGAAATAGGGCAGGAGACTCATGAAAATGTGGCGAAATACATGTTGACTTTTTACATCTAGTCACTCTCGATCACCATCACCCTGAAGGCACTCCTCTGGCAAGTGTACACCCTCACTGTCACACAGTAACATGGTGACAGCCTGCCTGGTGCTAGTTAGAAAATATTCAAATGAATGTTAATTGGGAGTAATGTTTAGCTTAGAGGTCCAGCTTGTCATATCAGAAAGCAACACATTCACCGTGTAAAAATAATTTTATTTAAGTTTCTGCATCTTTGCTAATCCTTCTCTTGTAACTGTGGTGGGTCTAGCATGTATTTTGCCCTAGTCGAGCCCCTTCTTTAACCAGCTATGATTTAAAGCATCTGTAATCACTGTAAAATAACTAGAGACATCTTTTATTAGTTTTTGTATTGTGTGTAACTTGCTTCAATCTAAGGTGGTCCTGATGCCAGGAAAGAACTGAAAATGCACTTTTTTCTGTTATTACCATTGGAATAACAGCTTCATAAACCTCAAATTATGTTTAAACACATCTCTGTTATGTGTAGAGCAGTTAAAAAAGTCTGAATATATAGACTTTTAACTACAGATGGTCAAATGCATTCCAGACAAAAGGCCCTTTAATCTAATTCATTTAAAGAATTTTTGAATTTAACTCAATCAAGCCTGGTATAAACTGTGACTCAGCCCCATTGACTGGACATGTGTATCAGAAATGGAGTATATATCCAGGGTGAGGGTGCAATTGACAGATTACTTTTGTTGTGCAATTATATGCTATTTAATATTTAATTAAATAACTTTCAGTCTGTGAATACCAGCCCAATATGGTGGTGGTATTAGAACAATAGATGAAAGAGTGATTTGAGCACTGGCATTTTTAACAGCAAATCCTGCAGACAGAGGGAAAAAATTCACAACAACTTCTCCTTAAAATATAAGAATTTATTAACATAAAACAATTCAACTCTAAGTTAAACATTTTTTAATTTCATACTTTTTACTAGGGTAGAACAGTTCAACTAACACTACCAGGCACAATAAAGAAATAAAGAAAACAGATAAAGGAATAAAGTAATCAATAAAACTATGCATGATGGATATTTATGTTTAAGAACCAAGTCTTGAGGAATTTGGAAATGGGCAAATTAGTTTCAAAATTAATCAAGGACAGCAATTGGTATGTTTTCAAACATCCAGTCACAATGCAAAATCAGAAGGTAAGTAAGACACTATTTTCATAAATTAATTTTTAAATGTTTTTTTGCAGCACTAGTGATAGTAAGCTGACAGGAAAGGAGTGGAGAGAGGGGGAAGATGTGCAGCAAAGGTTACCTGGGCTGGGAGTTGCCTGCGCCACTGCTGTACCCCATAAAAAGTATTTTAAAGAATGATTGGCCAAACTAGAAGTGAATAACCTTTTTGGTTAATTGATTCTTAATGTTGTTTTAATTAGCCACCATTATTTAATAGATATAATATTTAAGGAAATATTATTTGCCAAATTATAAATCAATAATATTTTGGACATTTGATCTTAATGTTATTTTAACTAGCCATCACATGGAGTAATGGACTACTAAAATAGCGGAGAGGAATGGTTATTGACTCACAAGATGGCAACCAGTCATATGTAAATATTTTGCTTTGCTGGCGCTAGCATTTGCACTTTGGGATAACAAAGGATAGCAGCTGATCCTAACGTTAACCCTATACCGACCCTTTTAATTTCACATGTGCTTAAAACACCAGTAATACAAAGATTAAGATGTATTTAAGCACCAGCGGTGCGTTATGGCCGATCTATGTCTATGTTTAAACCACTCATTAAAAATAAGTTTGTTATAACTTACTAACAACACTAACTAAGTTTGTCATAACTTCTGTTACAACACACAACATAATAGACTAGCTTTAAGGCTTAGAAGCCTGTTTGCATTAGCTTCATCAGGTAGCCATTTTGCCACCACAAAGTAAAACACCATGATATAAACAATATTCAGGCTGTTTTATCATAAACTAATCTCTGCTCAAACACCACCTCTTATGTGTACTGTTCTGATGAACAGGAGGGAGGTCCGATGAGTTATGTGGTGGTCGGATGAACAAATGACCGTGGCTGCTGCTCTTAGTAGCTGCTGGAGTAACTTATACTGGATCGGCAAGCCTTAGGCGTGTAGAGCTGCAGTTCCTCCGCTGTTCGCTTTCAGGCAGGGGGAAAACTGCTTCAGTTGTGATTAGAGACACCTTCTCATCTGGGTAAATCTCTGGCTCAGATTACTTTCTGCAGAAGCTCATAAAGAAAGGTTTAAGACAAGCTTCACTTAATTATCCTATTACAATGAATCCTGGATGCTCAAATAACAGATGAATACTTTTTTCTTCCTGGGTACTCAAGCACCAGCAAGCAGTCAAGTTTGGATCTTATACGCGCCATGTGAGTTTCAAAGACCTTCAGCTGTGTGCTGCCTCTCCTAGCTGCTAGGCGGCAGGATAAAGAAGAGGTGTGGCTGAGAGACTGTTTTGTTCAGGGATTCTGTGACATCATGGAGATTCCAGCTGTGACTCCTCCTAACTGGGCTAGACTAAAAGGTTCATGAACTTGATGACAGTTCAAGTTCATGCTGTATTTGAAAATGCAGTGTTTCCTACCAGCGTCTTTCGTTGTATACAGTTCAGTCCATGTTTCATCCCATGGCTGGGGCACACCACTTTTTTTTTGCATAGTTGTGCGCCCGCCAAGCTATGCCACCCAGGGCAGACAGCCACATCAAAAACCAAACCTTGCAACTGTAATTTGTTAATGTTTTCATGTGATTTGACTTGTGTTTATTTTAAAAGTGTGTAAAGTCTGAATTATAGGAAACCAGATAGCTTCTGGCAGCCTGTATTCCCTGCAGCACATCCATTGCTGAACATCTGACAAGCATATGGGTTGGCCCTACACCAACCATGGGTTGGAAGTTAAAAGACAGAAAAGGGAGTCCACATGTCACCACAAGCTGCAATGTTGCTTGTTAGGAAAAACCTAATTACTGACCTTCACACATGCCCAATTAAATCCCTTCATACTGACAACTTTTACTTATTAAAAATGAATCGGGTCAGGAAAGAAACATCTGAAAGATTCAAAGTGAAACAACAAGACGACAACTAAGGAGCTTATAAAGAAAATAAGATCTGCCTGGAAACAGAAGACAATAAATCGAGCTATGTAAAAAGTCTTCAGCAATTTACACAAATTACTTGTGAGTTGATACAAAGATATTTGAATCCTTTACAGGAAGACTAGATGAATAGACTAGGTAAATATCAGATGCTTGTTAAACATTAAAGCTTTAATGTATGACTTCAAATGCAGTAAATGTCATCCTTTATGAAAGCAAAACATTTATAAAATGTTATCCTGGGAAAACAGTTTCACAAAGTACTCAGGGTTCTTTTCTTCGCTGCCTTTTCAACATCCAACAAAGCACAGAGAATCAATCCAGGCTGTACCTGAAAAGCATCTAATTAGTGTAGAAAAGATGACAGTTTACAGCAGGGAGTAGAAGTGTTTTAGTTCTTGTGAAACATGGGTAAAGATGAATTTCTTTATTATTCAACTAAAGCTTCAGCTCAGGTCAGTACCTTGCGTTTACTGAAGTATAATAGATGCTGAAATAGAATTAGGAGTGACCATGCTAACCCAGATTGCTTTTTGTACCGTATGCCTTGCTACGTTTGTCCAACACTGTAAAATTTCTAAAAGACAGTTAGCTTCTTCCTTTTTGAGAAGGGGAGAGCTTGACCTTGACCAGCAAGCTTTCTTTTTTTCCTGTTAACAACTTGATTACGAATCCAAAGTGGGAAACCATCCAAAAATCCAATAATCTGGGTGTGACCATGGCACAGGCGTAGGGCGCACAACCCAGGTACAGAGGCCTTAGTCCTCGACGCAGCCTGTTGTGGGGTCGAGCCCCAGCCAGTTGACCTTTGCTGCTTGTCTTTCCCCTCTCTCTCCAACCCATTTCCTGTCAGCTGACTTTCAAATAATAAGAACTATGAAGGCCGCTATTGTCGCAAAAAAAACATTATAGAAAAAAAGTTTAAAAAAAAAAATCCAATAATCTGTCCAGATAAGCCAGCTGTCATGTCAGAGAACAACTGCAGAACTAAGATTCCCCGGTCAACTGAGCGAGGAGATGGTGAGAACCATAGTTCACGAGACCTCGGATCTGCTCACTGATGGTTGATGCAACAAGATCCGGACCATCGTAAGGTGCCCTGATTCTTCTAATAAGATGGTTTTCTGAGAAACGGACTTGTCCAGGTTTCTTAAAAACCTTGAAGTCCACCTTTAAATCTATTGAATTTCGATATATCAGTTTTAATTATCTTAGGTTATCATTGCCTTCACTAATACAGTTATAGTGTCTGTTTCCCTCTGCGGTTTTTTTGGCATGTGATTTAATTTCACAAGGCACTTTCTTCTGTAAAAAAGGCAATTATTGACCAATTATAGAAGAAAAACTCAGAAAATGACGTTAAAACTTTGTGTTTAAATGTAAAGGCGCTGCAAGCTCTGTCTTTATCTTACAAGTCTAAGCAAACCCAATAAAGTCATGCATGGTGATTTATCAGACAACGGATAAACACATAAACAGCGAATGCCTAAACCTAATTAATTCTCTGAACAAACAACACTGCAGAAACTGAGAAGTAACAATATGTAAACCCATGAAGAAAGATGTGTGTGAATTTTCCAGACTTAGTTCCACTTCATCAGTCAAAAGGCAGTAAAGGACATAGAGACACACTGTGCCCCCAATGAGCCCCCAATCTCTTGATCACACAAAGGCAATCAATTTTATTGATCCTCACGATGTCGTCACTGAATAAACATCAGCACTTTGAAGTTCCTGCAGTGGAGACAGTAAATAGGAAACTCAGAGCATTTACTTGCAAGTTTAGTAGCTTATTAAGAAAGGGCTCAATGAGACATCTGGATCGAGTGATTTAAGATGGAGCTGCATTTTCATAGGACCATTAGGGCGGTCTTCCTTTTAGTTAGGGAACTGGCTTGTGGAAAATACATTAAAACTAAAGTTGTGAATAAATCCAGCAGCTTGTTCACATTTATGCACAATGAATACCTTTTTATTTGTTCACGGGTAAAAAAAAAAAACAATGCTTTCCCTTGTTCACAGATGACAGACATAAACAGAATGGTAATTTGACTTTTCAAAAAAAAAAAATCTTTCTAAACTCCTCAAATGTGGCCTCAGAACGATAACAAATCAGATTCACATGCCTGCACAACGACACCGATGATTAAATCACAGAAGAACAAAATCTTTAGGCAGTTGCAGAAGACATTTACTGGACAAGTCAAATTCAATAAAATTCAAAAATACTTTATTAATACAACAGGGAAATTAAATGTTGTAGCTAATATTATGCAGCTTTCCTCAAAGAGCCGTTGTAGATGCTGATGTCTGTGGGCAGGAAGGATCCCTGTAGTGGTCTGTCTTACAGCAGATCTGAAGAAGCCTCTGACTGAAGACACTCTGTTGTTGTAGGACAGTTTCATGAAGAGGATGCTCAGGGTTCTCCATAATGTTCTTCATTTTATGAAGAATCCTTCTTTGCACAATGATCTCCAGAGGTTCCAGAGGAGTCCCCAGAACAGAGCCAGCCTTATTTATTGACATCTTGCTGCAAACATCAATGGTCCTAAGCTTCCACAAGAAGTACAGTCTGCTCTGTCTCATTGCCCATCAAAATCAATGGAAAAGATGGTTTGAATCTACTCATTCTCTCTCTTCTCTTTGCTCCTACTCTGCATCCACGTCGCCTCCAACTCAACTCATCAGGGATTTGGGGTTGAAGCTGAAGTATTATTTCAGCTTTTGAGGTATTAAACAGCTGCTCCCGGTTGTAAAATACCACCTTGTTGCTATGGTAATGCTTCATAACAAATGCCCAAAATCAAAAAAGCATCAGCAAAAATCCCTCCAGCTGCACAGCGGCCAATACCGGAGAAAATAATAGTCCAAAAGAATAATTTTTTATCCACCACAATTGGACTTTGAGTTCTAAAAGGAATTAAACAGAATGAGAAGGAACAGAGCTACTCCAACCTGCTGCCACCTTGAGCGGCACAATTTTATAGGTTAATCATGTGAATCATACCAAAATATTCTAACATTTCATGAACTGCCTTCTTCATAGTTCTTTCTATTTTCCCCATTCAGAAAAAGGGATCAGTGCTGATGTAGTAAATTCATTTTGCCCGATTAAAAAGCTGATTTTAGCAATCATCACGACCTGATGGTAATTTTGCAGTCACTCTCAAACGTTTGAACACCCTGTGTGTATACCCACATTTTTTGTGAAATTTTAAATGAGACTATTATAAATCATTTTAAAACCTTTTCCACTTTTAATTTCACATTTAAGTTGTCTATTCAACAGAAAAACATGTTTCTCTGGAGGAAAATTTAAAAAGGTATAATGGCCTGGTTGCATAAGTGTGCACACTCTTAAGCTAATACATTTTTTAAATCATCTTTTTATCCAGTTAAACTCCTTACATCAGTTGTAGTTAATCTGATAAAAGGAAGTTCAGCAGTCCTAGTAGGATTTTATCACTTTTCCCTCATTTTCATCCTTCAGCTCTAGCTTTTAGCCACAGCTTTTTAGAGAGGTTACAATGAATTGAATGGATCTAACTGGATAAACGTATTAGTCAGGAGAAAGGTAAAAAAAACAATTCTGCTGCATTATTCAGATGTACCACGATGAGTACAAACTGATATAAAACACAAGCCGGATACCAAGAGCAATACTGAAGAAGCTGCAGAAACTTCTAGCCAGTACTAACTGTGCTCTACAAGTGACAACATGTCCTTGATTTGTCTGGACTGGAGTAGGTTTATGGGATAGAAGCTTTTCTTCCGAAGGAAACATTCTGGCTAAAATCTTCCAAAACCTTATAGAGGGGTGTGTCCTGGTCTGATAAACCTTCATTTGAACATTTATGATATGTAGCAAGCAGTTATTTAATAAAACCCAAGAACAACATAATTTTGGTCATTAAAATCTAAATAAAGCCAAGAACATAATAACATGCCCATAATGGGACGTTTCTGAGCCAATAACACTACATTCTGCTATTAATGTATAGAGCTATTATGCCATTGGCTGGTAAACACTGAATAAACACATGTAGGATACATGACCATTGTTCTCTTTATGCATTCCAGCACTTACCACCTAGTGATCAGCAATCAAATGTTCATAACAGTAATTAACTCATCTATTTAATTGAATTTAGTGATGCCAAGTACATATATTTGATAAATGCATATGGGGACTAAACATGTACTATACCAGTTTTGATGATCAAACAGCACAAAAACTATGAAAATAAATTATTTCCAAGAAATACATTCCTATTTATGTATTCTTACATTATCAGTTGCAGGTATTATATTCTCAAAAGGTTTTATCGTAATTACTCAATGTTATTTTGTAATTGGCTCAAACCTTTTATTACATTATTGCCAAGTTATTATACTACTGGGTTTAATACATTTAAAATTATATCGCTGGCCATGTTTACATTATTGGTTGCTAATTGCCACAATTCCAAAAGAGATGTTTGCAACAAAAACAGCACAGAGCATCACCAAAAGAAACAACATATCCACAGGGAAGCATGGTGGTGGCAGGATCATGCTACGGTTACTTTCCTCAGCTGGAAGTGGCATTTTTGTCGAATTAAATTATGAACAGTTCCAAACAACCTTTATGTGTCTGCTAGAAAGCTGAAAATGAGGAGGGATTTTATCTTTCAGGATCACACATGGGTCCAAAGAAAGGCCTCAGCAGAAGATTCAGTCAACGTTTTGGATGGCCTAGCCAAAGTCCAGAAGTAAGTAGTGTAGTTTATGTGGGGAGTCACCTGAAGAGACTTTTAACTATGATTTTCTCCCAACCTGATAGATTTGGAGAACCTTTGCAAGGGAGAGCTAAATTATACCAAATTAAGATGTAGGACCTGACAGACTCCTACCAAGGAAGACAGAGTGGTAAACGTGAATCAAAAGATGCTTCAAGAAAGTATTAGTTTGTACAACCTATAGATCTAAATGATGTTTCAACCTAACAATGTTATTTTTTATTTATTGTTTAAAATGTTCTATTGCATGAAAATATTTAATCATCAGATATGAACTATATTTGAAGTATAATTAATTCAATAATATACCATTTCCCTCATATTTACCATTACAAAATACTGTTATTTCTGCTTATTAAAACAAAAACCAAAGGCAGACCAGTTCAGATTGGATAAGGCTTTATAGCAAAGCGGTAAAGTGATGTGAAAAGATAAATTTGCATTCCGTCTAAACAACTTGTATTGTAAATGTGACTGTAAAGTAAAAGGTGTAAATTACATGAGGATGTCCACTAGTGTTTTGTAATGTTTATGTGTTGTAAATGTCATTAGTAAAAAGGTAGTGGTAGGTCCATGAAATAATACTACCTGTTCTGTTTTTGATCGGTAAGGAGATTAACAATAAAATTAGACATATGAAAAAAGAAGGAGGGAGCTCAGATAACCTGGAAATCAATTTAAAAGGAGGAGAGAGAGGAGCTGGAAAAGCATTTGTGTGTTGTTGAGCATTTTATGAGTCGGCGAGTGCAAAGCTCAAAGGTTCAATGATCAAAGCATTACTCAGACACATCTGCACACATGCGCTCAAGGTGATAAATAAATATAAAATACAGAACTCCTTTTCAAGTGTCGCTGTTTTGGAGGACGCTAAAACTTGCAGGACCACTACACAGTATGTTACAAACACACACGGGTCAGACCACTGCAGCTAATCTCCTTACTAATCACAAGGTTTGACTGTTAAAGCAGAACAAAGTTCACTCTGACAACAGTGGGAGACTGGCAGAGAGTCGAGGTCAGTCGCAGATACGATCAAAAAAGGAAAAACAGAGGAAAAGATCAGATCTCAGAGCAACAATGTCCTTTTCTCTTTTTTAAAAACTTGCTGCTACATTCTGGCAGCGGTTAGACTTTAAAAGTTTCTCTCAGGGATAAATAGGGATAGAAAGGGATAAACAGGAAGGACAGAACACAAATCTACACATTGATGGATCCTAAAAACTGTGAGTTAATGCCTTTGGTTTCACATTCTATACAATAAAAAGGTGCAGTTCTGGTTTGGTACTTGTGTGTTCTGCAAAAGCACGAGAATGTCTATTTTATTTCCTCCACTGTATTTTTATTCCTGTTGGCTTTTGTTACTAGATGTTGGTGGGTGAAAAACATGGCAGTTTGCTTTAAGAGCAAGAGTGCCATTTAAATTCAGATCATAAGTGCACTGTCAGACACAGGCTGTAATTTAACAGGTAGAAATGTGACCCAGAAATAAGTACCAACACCATGGTTCTGTGCCAATTCAGTGAGTCTGTGGGTGGTTCCTGCAAACCAACGTAACTTTTAAAAACCTTTATGCAAAGATTAGCGTAGAAGTTGTGGCGTTATGCGTTAGGAGGTCCATTATGACGAGATTGTCAAATTACACATTTCCCGCAACAACAGTCTGAAATTTACTGTTAAGCTGGAATGAGATAAAATATTTCAAAATCCAACATCAGTTACTGTTCCAATCATGGCTCCAAAAACAGGTTTGTTCTCACTCACATTTTTCATCGGGAAGTCCTTATAAAAAAAGACACTCTGATGCTGTAATATATAAATAAAGTATGTTTTTTACGTTTCAGAACACGAATGAAAAGAATCGGTTTATCAGTAGCTTGTAAAATGATTTAAATCTACCATCAAGTATACAAAAAACACACCTTATGATTTAATAGCTTGTAAAATAACTCTTGATAGCAATACTTCGAAGTAGTCATGCTCTGTATGGTTTAATCAGTTTATTTATCAATTACTTTTCATACAGACAATTGCAACGCGAAGTGTTTTGCTGAAAAAGAAAGGATCAGAAAGGAACATTGAACACATACAAACCAATAACTAAGTACAACAATTATGCAAGATGAAAAACTGGGGGAAAACAATCACCTTAATGTGGCTGCAAGACTAGCCCAAACCATCGGCCTTCCTCTACCATGCCTGGAAGTAAGCATTCAGTGTTTGTGCTGACATCCAGCGTCTGATTTTCTGTGTTCCGCATTATGACCAAACATCTCTCCTCTGGCTTCATTCATCCAAAGGAGATCATTCCAGAAATCTTGTTTTATTTAGATTCAACTCTGTGTAGCTACATGTTTTTGTCATTTTCTTTCTGTCAGAAAGAAAGAAATTAGCCATATATTGTTTAGTTTTTTTTCTAATTGTATAGTCATTTTAACATTTAACAGGCTAAATGAGGCCTAAAGAGTCTGAGATGGAGCTTTTGGAAGCAGTTTCTCTGAGAACTCCACAAGCTGACTTTGGGGATAATTTTTTAGAATGTGAATACTGAGAATAATCTTTTTACACTGTGGATTGATGGATTCCCATTATTTTACAAAACATATACCACCTCATAAAAAATAGACAACAACAATTACTTCTCTGAATGCCAAAACTACTTCCTTATAGAGGCAATGATGAAGGCAAAATTCTGTATTTAATGTTTTTACAAGCATGAATTTTGAATTCCGGCTTCATCTTTGTTGAAAAAATAAGGACACTGTAGAGTCCAAAGTGTGTTTTTGTTCATTTTAGGTTAGATTTGAACCAGTTTAAAAGCTGCTAAAGACCAGACCATGTCCTGAAGCATATTGTCATGTGGTGTGCTTTCGTTTTACCGTTATGTTAACCTGGTAATGCTGGACAAAATATTCTTCATGTGGTTCAGATTTTTTTCCTACATCAAGCGCTCACTCTCATGACTAATCTGCCTGCCTCCTGAGGACAATGCATCAATGAGTTATTTATTTTTACAGTTGCAGATTATCTGTGGCTGACGTGACAGCTTAGTTGGTACCTATCATGTGAAGGCAGGGTTTGCAGTAGCTGTACAGTGCTGCAGTTCTCCATGATCAAAGCAATTCCCCTCAGTTCAAACGGCTTCTTCGAGCTGTTTTGTGTGCTTCATGCTGTTTGAACAGAGCAAATTAACCAATGAATCTAAGCACTGTAAAACATTGGGCTACATTTACCTGTCAGCTGGAGGTCTCACAGTAAATAATGTAATAAGGAGAGCTTATTCATTTAGTTAAAGAAACCAACCAGATTTTAAGGCTGTAGGTTTCTTTTACATAATGATTGCATCTTTTGCAGCAGGATTAGGCTAAGAAATTGCAGTGTGCAACAAGTATTGCGCCAGGAGTCTGTCACTAGGCGAGCCATGTTGTTTTATATTAACCCAAACCAGGTGCTCTAACAAACTCAGGTGGCCTGTTTGCTAGTTAGGTGAGCTGCTGCACACATGCCAGTAAATTAAGCTGTGGTGACAGATGGGCTGGAAATGAACACAGTGCATGGACATACAGTCTCTGTCTTAGAAATTCAAAGCGAGAGAATTATACAAAACAAATTCCAGAGTATCAAGGAATTCAAACTGAGCGGCTCAATGGCAGCAAAGAAGGCTTCAGGATGCCCAAGATTGTCAAGTTAACAGCAGCACTGTCTCCAGCGGAGGAGTGCAGGACAGAAATGTGTAGCCACCAATGCCGAGCTTGCTCAGCGTTAGAAACAGAACTTGAGGACAACAAAGTAAAGAGCTTTGGGCAGTAAATAAGCCGCAGACAACCTATGATGGACCAACCTGACACTATCAAGTGTGGGAAAGCCTCTCATCCAACTAAGTGATCAAGAACAGTGGAATGAATAAAGGGGGCATCAAAACAACATTAAAGAGCAACTTCTTCAAACATTTCAGACATGTTGTGGCGACTGTGGTGATGTTGTGCAATTTACAGTATGGTGATGCACTGTTTCACAATGTAAAAGTGAAAATAGCGTGACGCAAAGATTGCATCCCGGAATTTTGGACCCTTGGTCAGAAAACTCCAAGACTTCATGTTAAACTACGGACACGCACGATAAGGTGCATGCATTTGCATCAAACACAAAAACCAACACAGAAGGAAGGAAGAGAGGAAGGACACAAGAAAGGTAGAAATGTAGAAGGGAACTAAGGTAGGATATGTGGAAGAAAAAATAGAAGGAAGGGAGTAAGGACACATGAAAGTAAGGAATGGAGGACATGGATGGAAAAAAGGAAGAACACAAGAAAGGCAGAGGTAGGACATAAGGTAGAAATAAAAAAGGAGGGAAGTTTACAACATTTAGAAACTGGAAAAGGGAATACTGTCTGAAAATAATAACTTTTCTCCATTTCTTATTTTCCTTTTCCATACTTATCAAGACCTGGAAAACAGTGAAAAATTCAAAACATTTCCAGACCTTTCCAGGCTACATAGGAACCCTGAGAATGGGTCAGCATCAGTCAGAATGACGCCCAGAATTTGATGTTCAATATGTCATAGTTAATTGTAGTAGAACAACAGTTCACACTGGTAACAGTGCCATAGATACTAATAGAAGCCTTTGAAATGCATGACCAGTCTTAACTGCATAATTTAAAAAAAATGCAAAGATATCAGAGTTTGGGGAGGGTTGGTAGGTCATACCCTCACTCTGAGTCCATCAATCTGTTGATAAGAAAGAGATCATTCATGAATAACAATCTGCACAGAAGTAGATGCCCACGCTTGTTCAGACCATTTCAGTGACATTAAATGTATTATAATGCCAATATATCTACAATACATAAAAAATTAACACTTTTTGCTACATGTCTGATGGTACCTCAATTATAATTATGTCACATCAGCCCTGACATCGTCTCCTCTCTTCTAGAACAAGCATGGAGGTGCTGAGTGGCCCCTGGGCTGATCTGGCCCTTTTCCTGCAACAGACTGTCACACTCACAAACAGAGACACAGACAGCTTTCTTCCTCTCTGTCTCTTTGCATTGCTGCTATTCCTGTCAGTCTGTCTACTGCTACTGCAACTAATTATCTACTTCAGCTGGAAAGTCAGAGAAGGTGGGCACGATTTTAGGTTTTCATGTTTCAAGTTATCCGGATTTCTCACCATGTTATATTTAATATGAAAGAATCCAACTAAACGGACACTGCAGTAGGCTGCCTTTTGGGTCACATAAACTTTTATTTTATTCTAGAATGAGATGCAGCCAATTACAAAAATGTGCAGAAATAATGTCCTACTTTCTAACAGCATCCAAACACTCGCACACACTGCAAACAGCAAGCCAGGACTTACTCATACCTCAACATTTTTTGAGCTGTTTCATTACAACTTATGTCGCCTGCGGCTACAGGGAAATGTCTTTGGGTCCTTAGTAAGATACATCCTAAAAAAAGTAAAAATGGCCAAAATTGGCTCCTGGGGGGAAAATATCTAGAATCTCAGCAAATTGACATTTCTGGGATAAACCTAAATTTAACCATGAAGATACAGATAACTAAGATGGTTACACAACAGTGGTCTGACGGTGTTTCATACGCATGTTTTCTAGGATCTGGTCACAAATGCTGCTCTGCTGAATTAACCTGAGCCCCTTTGTTCTTTGTGCTGACATAAAACACAAGCAGATGGATTCAGTCATAAACATCCTATAAATAGTCATTTGTCGACTTTGACCATCTGATCCTGCTCTTAATGGATTTATAGGAAACATGCCCAATTATGTAAGCAATAGCAATGTGGTTAAAAAGCAGGTGTGAGGGTGACTTCATCACTTGTGCCATTCTTTTTCAAGATGTCCAGACTAAACAAGCTTGAATCAGTTAAGACATTAACCATTAGTGGAAGTTGAAATCTCATAATCTCCTGTTTATGCTGGGAGCAGTAATATAATTATGGCTGCTCAATACTGCAGTTTACAGCCGTTCAGTGATAATCAATTAAATGGCTGTCATGTCCCATTTCACTAATGTTAGCAAAACATTCACCCATCTGTGCTTCTAGAGAGAAAATCATTTGGTGGTTTTTATGATTAAATAAACTACTATTTTTAGAACAGTTTAAAAGGGTTGGCTGTTTTTTTTGAGTAAGTGGAGGTCATTGCCTTGTATTATTTTTAAACAGTCTACAAAACAATTGCTACGTTATTTTTAACTATTATTCGAAAAAAAAAATATTTTATGTCCAGGGTATCAGTAAACCATGACTCCCACTTCCCACCCTTCAAGAAAAAAAATGTTGATTTTTAAACTACATAAATATTAAATATTAAGTAACAGACTTAAAATAATGAAAGAGCTAACCTGTGTGCTAACCTTAAGCTAGTTTCAAAGCTAGTGAATGAATGCTTAATTCAAGTAGCAATATGTATGGGAAAATGTGAGAAAATAGCTAACTTTCAAAGTTAGCTCCCACAATAAAACAAGTTTAATTTCAATGAAAAATGTTTTCCGTTTACTGTAAAACAAGCTCTAGAGACATTAGCCAAGCTATTAGCCTTATCCTCTACTGAGGCACGGAAAATGTTGGATGCAATCATGGAAGTCTGGTATACAGCTTTACTACTCAAAAGAGTAAGAATTTACTCTATATTTTTTTTCTCTAACTTTTTTATAACAAATACCATTGTAGTAAGCTGTAGGTTTTCCAAAATACCACTATTGACAGAAATTTTAAAACACCACTTGGACTTTGTGATATGTCAAAAACAAGGGGGTGGTTTGACTGAAAGACACAATTTGATCTGTTAAATCTTTACTCAGAAGTTGATAAGCTACTGTACCAAGACTGCCCTAAAAATCCAATATAGTTACTTTGAATATAAAGGCCACAATAAAGCTAATTAGCAGTTCTTCTTCTTCTGTGTTAGCATGATGCTAGTGTATGAAAGCTCAAAATCCAGCCAGTCATTTTCTACCGCTTCTTCCATAGTGGGTCATGGAGAAGCTGGTGCCTATCTCCAGCAGTCTATGGGCGAGAGGCGGGGTACATCCTGGACAGGTCGCCAGTCCATCACAGGGCAACACAGACTCACACAGGACAAACAACCATGCACACACTCATTCACACCTAAGGATTAACAGTCATGTTTTTGGACTGTGGGAGGAAGCCGGAGTACCCGGATCCATACAGATAGACCCCCGGCTGGGAGTCGTACCCAGGACGCAAGGCAACAGTGCTGACCACTGCGCCACCGTGCAGCCCGCAGTTGACCTGTCACTGAGCGATTTGGTTAGCAATTCTGAAAGGTTTTTAATGTGAAACAGGTCTGATGTAATTCCCTGATTCAAGTTCGGACTTTTCAGGATAGCGATTGAAAGTTAGCTAGTTGGTAGCACCTCACTCTCATTCCCTTCAGTTTGTTCAGAAATTTTCTGATGAACGATAAATCTGCTTGGATAACCTCACATAAATAACCTGTTCATAAAATGAGTACCACCGGTAGTACTTATAACTAAATTTGGCGAAACATGGCTTTATGGCAACCACCCATATTTTCATTTAAGCAGTTTTAATCCATTGAGATGAAGTATTCTTTAATGGCCAATATATTATTGTACTTTCTTACACTACACTGAAGATATTTTTTCTACCCGTGTTGTGCCTTCCTTTTTATCCACAGCTGAGGCCGATCTGTCCGGGTTTCAGCAGGACCAAAGTGCCATCCACAGGCAGCGGCACAGAAGCACCAGTCTGACAAGGAGAAGTTTCGATTATACCTGACAGGAATCACTAAAATTGATGGACAAATTTAAACTTCCATGTACTACATATAGGATAACATACTTTTTTGGAACACTGTCCAGTATAAACAGGGTGAACAGATCTTAAAATGTGTGAGCGACTCTTATCTGTTGGTACCTCATAAAATCCTCAGGACAATCATCATCCACTGAGAACCTGTTGGTTTAAAAAGAACATCTAACATATGATTATAAAAATGAAAAACAAATGCTGTAATATTATCAGTTTTTTGTACACTGTACACATTCATTTTAACTAGATAGGTTACACTGTTGCCAGCCTATGTACATCAGCTAATTACATATAGGTTTTAATATCAATAAAACAAGTGCATGAAAAAATGACGTGACGGGAAATGTTTCAGAGTATAACAATTGTTTATTTGAACAGTGTTACACAGGGGCAAGGAGTGGCTGCGTGTGGGGAGACACAACACAATTATGCAGCTAGACAAGAGAACCTACCAGTGATGTGTTGTTAACAGCAAGCAAAGAGGTGGCTGGTTAATTTCTCCAAAATGTGCTTCCCTAGAAAAGTATTTTAGACAGATTTTTTTTTCTTGTTAAATGAAATACAAAATTGTGCTGTTATTGTCAAATGTGTAGAAGAAATCCTGAGATTTAAGCATGAAGAATTTACTTTTTCTCCAATAACAATTTGATTATAAAACATTGCTTGGTCAAAATTCTACATAGACAATTTTAATGACTTTTTTTACTATAATGTTACAATTTGAAATCAGCTGGTAATAATCACCAGATTTTTAACTAAATAAAAAGCTATAATTCACATGAAAATTATGACCTTTTTTTTTTTTTTTAAATAAAATTTAATTAAAGCGACAAACATTTTGGAAAAGTCAACCTTGCAGCCCCAAAGCTCCTGTGATTGGTTCAGAGAGCCCAGAACTCAAAACTGAGAAAAGGTGGCAAAAAACGTTCATCTTTAGTGGTTTTTCTTCATCAACAAAATACACAGTGGCAATATTACAAATAAGCAGGAAGGTGGAGCAACAGATCCCACCTTCCAACTATCAGACCAGTTTCACAGAGAAAGGACAAACTGTGAGACACTCTACAGATACGATGCAGCGTTTAATGAGATTTTCCTATCTGGAACAGCGGTCACATCCGAAGCTGCCTAGAGATGAAAATTTTAGGTTTTTTTCTTCTGTTTTGCAAGAGGATTAGAAGTTAAAGCTTCTTCCCCTTGTGGAATGTCATTTAGCTGCATAGTAGAAGTAAAACCTGTGTTTAGTAAGCTTTTTCTTGCCTTGCAGTCCATCGGACATGACTGGATGTTTATAAAAAGCTGTATTACTTTGAATAAACATCATTTTCAAAAGTCCAATTAAAAATAAGGCCTTTTCCTTAAGCTTTTTGCGATAAAAATGGTGTACTTTGGTCTAATTCTGCAAAATATGAAAAGACAACATGGAAATCCATTATGAGCTTCTAGTTAGGCGTTTAAAGGCTACTTCAGGCCCTCTAACATGCTTCCCTTTAAGCTGTGTAATACTGCTGTGTTGTAGCAACTGTTTTACCCCTCTAGCATTTTGTGCAAGAAGAACCGTTAAAAAACACAATTATAGAGCAGAACAATTACAACACATCCAGCGACACGATGAAGTCAGATGATTTCAGCTGAGATAATCTCCTAATCTCCTCTACCTAAACCAGTCAACACAGCAGCCTCCTATTCTAGACTGGTTGAATTTGACAGAAAAACGAAAGTGTGAAGCATGCTTAATTTAATCCCATTTGCCTTATCATCTTAAACAGGCATTTTAGTGTTACATGTAGCAGAATATGAAAAGCAGCTGGGTGTGAACAGTGAAAAACTACGACAAACAGATGTGCAGTTATAGTGAACACATAAAAGTTGCATTAGTCTGAATCTGGGACAGAACTGGTTTCCAGCTGTCTTCGTTTTGGTACCTTCACTGCTCTGTAGCGTTTTGAATTATTTAAATGAATGAAATTTAGCATGAAGTTATTGTCCTCAGAAAATAACGCATTTCCGTGCAGGAACCTACACAGACTAAGGCCAACTAATATCAGTGCTCCAATTGGTTGTCATTCCCGAGGTATTGTTTGGCACTCTCCCAATTATCATCGTTAACCAGTCGTCTCTCCCAGTAAAATGTCAGTTTAATCTCCCATGCTCCCCTGGGGCCCAGTCGGAATGGTTAGTGTTGAACTGTGGAAGGACCCGAGGAGGTGCTTAGCTACTGAAAAGCTGCTCTCATTTTTATAACCTTCATTTACTTTTTCTTCGTACAAGAAATGTGTCGACCAGCATCCAGGTCTGTTTATTTTCAGTTCAAATCCATTTCAGTGTAGATTTAATAAAAAAGATTGTAATAACTATCACATTCTGTTTTTGAAGCTTACGTAATTTCACACCTCGTCCATTGTCACCTAACATGAGTGATGAAACATCCCCTTTTGTCAGTGAAGTAAAACGTGAGCTGAACTGTAGATGAACTTCCTCAACAGCTGGAAACACAAGGAATGTGGATGAATAGCTACATTTACAATAAAAATAAAACAAAATGACCCAAAAACCTGGATGATTTACTGCAATATGCAAGTTTCAGCTCCCTCCTATGTGTAAAATAATAAAAAGTAAAAACGCGAAATAGCTTGTTTCTACTGGGTGCTTTAAAATGTAAACGATAAAATAAAAAACAGGTTTCTTTATATTTTCTTCAAACCGGATTAATGAGTTAAATATTGCTTTTGCATTTACACCATTTTAAAAAGGGGTGAGGAGGGTTGCAATTTAATTAAATTCATTTTTAAAAGCAACACACTAAAAAAAAAGTCTTTTCAGACCAAAATGATCTGGATCTGACGTCATCGACTTTGTCTCGTGTTTTGCGTAGTTTTTAGACACTTTAGAGCTTTGCTGATATAATAATAGAGACATAGAATTAAGCATTCTTGAATCTCATGCATGTCGGTGATCAGCGAAGGTCTAATTTGATATTAACACACGAAAGACACTATATCATCTCTTTTTTGTAAAACAGGGGAAGAAAACACTCTAATATAAAATAATAGAAGCTACAATTATTAAGCAAACAAAGTGGTTCTTTTTGTTCCTTCAGAGTGAGGATATTTTTTCTCTTTTTGCAACGAGGGACTGAAATGCACCAAAACAAATGTCTGAAAGACCATCTGGGATGAGAGTGACATCCCTCTAAATGAACCTCCTCCTCCTCTCCCGCCTGTTCTTCAGGTCCTCCTCTTCCTCTCTCCCTTTGGCAGTCCAGGTTGATCATTGTAGAGCGATGAAGATGTCAGAAGAGGAGACGGTCCCTGCTGGTCTTTCAGTTCTGGAAAGCAGATTGGGAGCAATGAGCTTGCAGCTCTGTGGGGGTCAGAAACACAGCAACTCCATAAACACCTTTTTTATTCCTCACACACACAGAACTCCACTGTCATTCCACCTTAAGCTACAGCGCCGCTCACATTTACTGGTAAATATGTGTAAAAAGCCCTTTTATTGCAGCAGCAACATCTTAGACTGAAACATTTTTATCATAATCAAAACTTTACTTCCAGTGGGGGAAAGGAAAAATCCAACTCCAGCAAGAAATGTTTCAAATTTACACGAAAATAAATGTAACTTGAACATTGCATAATTTTATACTAATATAATACATTTATACTAGTCTAAAATATCCCTCCGTAACAACAATTAGACACAATCAACATGCCTACCGTTAATTTGGAAAGCAAGGCAGGAAAAGGCCTTTTCTCTCCTACCATCACAAACGCAAACGTAGAGTCGACTAAACTCTACTGGGAAAATCTGTCTTTCCTTTTTCTTCTCTGAAGTCGTATTTTCCAAGCTCCCCATCACAACAAGTACGAGAATGCCCCCTGGGGTCAGAGCTTGCTGATCAGCACCGGGTTTAGCAGCAAATACAGCTGCCATGCTAACAGAATGTGGTGAAAGTTGCCGGTATAAATAATTTTTTTGCTTTGTTGTTGGGTTTGTGTCACTTTGCTGGCATACACAGGGCTGTAAATACCTATTTGTGAGCATGTTTCTCTAGTGTTTGAAAACAAGTTGGAGAGGAAACTGCTGTTATTGGCTTGTATTGGTGATGATAATTAGCACCACCACAAATAGAAAATCCCACTGTTTTCAGACTGGCAATTAGAAGAGTCTCAACTGAGGTGTGACGTTATTTTCAGGCTTCAGAGAAAAATCAAACGCAGCAGAAAATTGAGGCCGACAACACTCCAGGGAAGTTCCACAAAAAACAACGGATGAGTATGTGGAAAAGCACCTCCTGCCCTCTTCTACATACACTGGAGGGTCTGTGATGCTTTGAGACTGTTTCGCTTTCAAAGACCCAGGAAACCTTATTAGAGCAAATGGAGTCATAAACTCTTTAAGATACAAGGGCATTTTAAATGAAAATCTCTCTCTGCCAACTGAAATATGTGAAATATGGAATAATTATCCTTTCAGCAGGATAAAGATCCAAATCATACAGCCGAATCAACGCAGAAATGGTTTAACAGACACTGAGTCAACCTTCTTTCATGGCCATCGTAGTCCTCATACCTAAACCCTATAGAAAGCCTGGGGGCTGAGCTGAAGAGAAGAGACCAGGACTCAGGATGATCTGGAGAAATTTTGCAAACAGGAAAGGTCACAGATCCCTCTCTCTCCAGGCCTCAACCTTGTCAGATATTTTGAGGGAACACTATGTGCTGTCCCACTGGAAAATCAGGGCTATACAAAGTATGGAGGGCCTGTCATACCACGTTACCAGTATGTAAAAAAACAATTATTTCTCTAAGCGAGATTTCTCCTCACTGAACAAATGGACTAAAATTAAAGGCTGGATTTGTTCAAGATTGGATTTCAGTCTGAGAACTATGATACTGCAATAAAAGATGCTTTAACGGTATCCAACCTTTCCTGGGAAATTAGTAGGACAGAAAACATTTCTATAATAATGATAATAATGTGACTCTCACTATTATTACCTGAGTTCAGTCAATCCTCCTCCTCAGCCAGTTCAGTTTCTTTATGAACAACCACTCTGGTAACAGACATGTCAGGATGTTGCTCTTTGGCCTCCTTAATGGCCTGTGCCAGTGCCTGCAGTATCCAAGGACAGCCACACAGTGGCGACATCGAGCACGGCAGGCAGTGGAGAGGAAGGAGGGCAAAATGAGGGTGTTAAATAAAAATAAAACAATGAAATAAGAAGCATAAAGAAACATCCTATGAAAGCAGGACGTAAGATCAAGGGACCATTTTACTTTCTTGGGTTGACAGAATGGTAAATAAGATGACTGATTAAGTAAAATGGCTTAAAATTAGGAAATTATTCCAAGTGGAATAAATTCCCAGAACAGTGAAAAACAAATTGCTTTTGCTTAAATTTAGCAAAACAGAACAAAAATGCAACTTAAACAAACAATGGAACAGGAGTCATGCAGATGCAACGGTAGTCCAATTTCATTTGAACTGGACTAAACTGATTTATAACAAAAACCACCAAATATCTGAGATTTAAAAGCAAATCAAATAAACCAGGAGAACAATAAATTCAGACAAAAACATAAACAAAGAAAAGCATCCAACAAGGCGACATTTTTTGGATGCAGGGATGCAGGCTGAAGGGGGAAAAATAAAGAATTTGCCTTCTGGCTGCCAGCAACATAATGGACATGTCACCAGAAATCAGTCTTTTCTAAAATATGAACAGTTTTACCGTATACCTAAAGAAATTATATCTGAGAGAGCCGTTCACACTTTCCACATCTTGATGAAGCTCCAGCTAAGACCCACAAAATGAGCAGAGGCGCTAAAAACCGACCTGGTCGTGGTCGATGTCGCAGTCGCCAGTGATTACGATGCGCTTCTCAATCCTGGTCTCCGAGAGCCCTCCCTTTAATGTCTGGAACAAAATGGAGGACACGACTTTGAAGACTGTCACATGTGGTTATTTGTAAGTGTAATGGCCCTGCTGGTGAGACACAGCGCTGAGCCGGAGGCGAAACAGATTAAAACAAATGAGGGCGTCATAAATAAAAAAGCAGACAGTGCCTCAGTTTAACTCCAGGGCTTCTGTAGGGTTCAGTTAGTTAGAGATATTTTTAAAAACCCATTTAAGACCATTATGACCTAAATGAATTACTTTAAATAAGGCAATTATTTATTAAAAAAATAACTTCATAACTTGAGTTGGTAAAATAAAGCTCTGTCAACATGGTATGCGAGGCCATTGCTTCTACACTAACTTTAATCTGTATAAAATGTCAACTTCAAGATTAATCCAACAATTAAAACCTCTGTTTTTCAAGCTAAACCTAAATAAATATATTTCCATGATAAATTAGCTGGCAAGAACATTTTGATTTCAACTAAACAAACATTAATAAGTCAGTTGCAGGAGCAGAAATATTTAGCAGGTTTGAGGAAAAAAAGGCTAAATGTGCAGTTATAAATGCCCGTTTTGTTGCCCTGCATCATGACGTGCCTTGGAGTTTTCTCAAAGAATACAATCATAACTCCCGATCTATACCTTCAACTCAAATCAATGCATACTTTTCAAATGAAGAAGTTAAAGGCCTAAAATTAAGACCCTGAACTCATAAGCTTAGATATATCAAAGAAAAACTAAAATACTGATTACTTTCAATACAGGATGATACTAATCATAAACCATAACAATTAGATATAAGAACATTAAAAATGCTCAGGTCAGAATGATACTAAATAATGTTTTGTACCTTGGTAATGTGTGTGGTTGTGGTGGTACACAAAGACTCAGATGTGATCGTCTGTGCGGTCATCAACACTCCGGGCTCACCATCACCACAACCATCCAACTAAGTAAAGGAGAAAAAAAGGCTATTGGCTCCACATCAGCAAATTCCTGAACTTATCTCTATTCTGTAAGGCTTTCTCTTTGGATGTAGGAATAACTGGTGGCGCCATGCCCTGCTGCTAGAAAGAAAGCACTTTGTAACATAATAAGGAGGTTTCTAATAATGCTAAGCTATAAGTTTCTCCCATAAAAAATGACACACAGAGGGAAAAAAAAACAATAAGATGAAAACACTCCCTGTGTTTCTTAAGTGTGCACCTGTGCGGCTTCGTATGTGATGGTCTTGGTTTCCGTGTGCACGATGGGCACTTCTTTTGTGGCTATCTCAGTTTTCTGGGCAGCAAACGTGTCTGATATAGTCACCATTTCAGTTTTTACCACAGGCGGCTGGGGAGGGAGGAGAGACAGGAGTGAGCGGGAAGAAGATGTGGTTAATAGGTTTAATCTTTGGAAACAGATGTATAAGCCCTCCTAACATCTGTATCACTTCAAAGGCCGTGAGAAGTATGTCTCAAAGACACATAGGTACTTAAAAAGTACCAAACAAAAGTGTAAATTCTGGTAATATACAGTGCCTTGCAAAAATACAAAAAAAAAATCCAGCGCAACTAATGGCCTTTTGAAATCCCCTAATCAGTAAAAAACGAAGTTTGCCGCAGGCCACGTAGGGGCCTAAACACACATATTGTAAAGGTGCTCTGGTCAGATTAGACTAAAACATGCAAATCCTATATGTGGTTTACTGAACATAACCCTGAACACACCATTCAGCCTGTGAAACATGGTGGTGGCAGCATCAAACTGTGGGATTTTCCTTTTGAGCAGGAACAGGGAAGATGGTGAATGCCGGGCAATCCTACATTCACCTTCCACCAGGACAACGGCCCTAAACATAAACCCAGAGCTACATTGGGAAGCTATAGGTTAAAACATAACCATGTATTAGAATGGCCCAGTCAAAAAGTCCAGGTGTAAATCCAACTGAGAGTATGTGGCAAGGCCTGAAAACCACATGCTCTCTAATCAATATAACTGAGATTGAGCTGTTCTGAAAGGAAAGATCAAAACAACAATCAGTCCTTAAATCTCCAAAGCTGGAGGAGACATAGCTAAAAAGTATTGCAGCTATAATTGCAAGGAAATGTGCTTCCATGTAGTACAGACTCAGGGACGCATAATATGAATGCATGCCCCACTTCAGATTTTTTTGGCAAACAAATTGAAAACCATGCTTAATGTTTCTTCTAAAATTAAATTATACACTTTGTGTTAATCTCTAACATAAAGTCCTAATAAAATGCATTGAAGTTCAAGTTTTGAATACTTTTGCAAGGCACTGCACGCACTGTGTTGTGCAGAAAGTGTCGAGATGTAAACAAAGCATGAACAAGCACACATGCAACAAAAGGCATGCAGGTGAGCGAGAGCTTTTAAAACTCATGCACA
This sequence comes from Crenichthys baileyi, assembly GCA_036173005.1. Classification (NCBI taxonomy): domain Eukaryota; kingdom Metazoa; phylum Chordata; class Actinopteri; order Cyprinodontiformes; family Goodeidae; genus Crenichthys; species Crenichthys baileyi. Next base: position 645,987 of record JAHHUM010002042.1, read on the forward strand.
ATCATGCCAGGAAAAGCAAAATACAACCTAGCTAAGAGAAGATAACTAACAGCTACAACCGCAGTCCGGACACAGAACTTTTTTGGGCATCAACATGCAACTCAAAATACGAGTAGGCACCAACATGCATAAAACATGAGCCACAAAAACACCAGCAGGACTGGAAAACAAAGCGGCTATTGAAATGTAAACAAGGTGACATTCAGATGAGTGGGTGGCATTTCCAAAGTGCTTGGCAATGATGATTTCCACAAATATGAGGAGCAGCATCACTGCCAAACACAATAAAGGACACACAAGCACATCCCATAAAGGTGAAAGTCAGCATGCAAAATTAAAACATGCACACCTAAAAGCATATTGCATTTCCCACTTAGGCCCCATTTACTTCACAACACAATGTAGGAAGCAACAACAGCAAAGCACCACACTGAGTGGCACGATCTATGAGGATAATGTGGCAAGGACATGAATAAGAATGAAAATAAAGGTGGATTCATGAAGAATTTGACATAAACACCAAAAATAATGGCGGTGAATTGATGTTTTCCATCACATTCCTAACTGTCTTCAGAGGTTTTTATAAGGCTCAGTAAACTTTCACAGGACAGAGATGAGTGTGAGAATGTACATGGGGCTTAAATTTTCACACAAGCAGGAAAAGGAAACCGGCGGTGTGAGAAGCAGCAGGGAAAGAAGTGGGTTTTTCTACGGCTGGCAGGGAGGTTCAAACCCTGGAGAAGCTCCGCAGTTGGCTTTACCTCAGAGCAACAAATAACCTGCGGCCGGGGATCCACTTCAACCAGCAAGGCTTCTCCATTCATTCTGGGTTGCTCCTGTTCCTCAGTGGGATTGGTCACCATGGTCTCCCCAGGCAGGAGGATACCGTCCAGGGCTTCTTCAGGTGTCAACATCGGATCATCTGTGCTTTCCTCTGTCTCACGTCCACTTTCTTTCTCCTCCTGATCATCTTTGTTCTCCTCTACATATGTGTCCTCCTTCTTGGACTCGTCTTCTTGACACATTTCTTCTGTAGGCTGGCTGACCTCCACTGGAAGAGATGGAACAACTGGAGCAGACACTTGCTGCTCCTCTTCCTTCTTCATCATCTCCTCTGCTTCTTCTTCCTTTTCCTCTGGTATTTGTGTTTGAGAGACGGATGCAGGAACGTTTGGATGGTACTCAGCTTCCTCCTCACTCTCGCTCCCAGATGAAGCCCTTTCTGGCTCTGTGGGCTTTACTTCCTCCACTGCCGCCTCTTCCTCTTCAACTTTCACTGTCTGGTCCAGAGGCTCCTGCTCGGCAGGCGGGATGGCAGGAGAGTCGGCCGTAACCAACACGAGCCCGGGTTTGGCCACTCTGGAAACTTCTTGGATGACAACAGTTTCCTCGATTTCAACTTCGGTGGTCTACACACATGCACGCATGTACACAGAGTGCACAGACACACACACACACACATGATGAGGTGCACACAAATACAACAAACGCAAAAAAACAAGAGCAAAATATGATCATTGAACATAAATTAAAAAACATAACTGGGTTAACTGTGACAAAATAACTCTCAAGAAACATGAGGAAAAAAATAAGATGATTAAAAGAGGAAGTTCCAGCAGGGTTTCTACACAGTTTTCTGAAAATGTACAGACATTTTCAGAAAACCTTGTTCTTTATGTTTAGAGTAAAATGCAAAATATTAAAAATTAGATATTCCTAATGTGGGCAGAAAAACTAAAATATTAAGGAAAGAAAGAAGAAAGGAAACAAGGATGTAACGACAGGAAGAACACATGGAGGAAAGAGAAGTAAGACACAAGGAAGGAAGGAAGGAAGGAAGGAAGGGATAAAGTCTAAAAATAAAAATATTTCCATACTTTTCCAAACTGTGTAGAAACCCTGCTAGTGGATCAAGTAGGAAACCAGACAAATAAGCAATGAAAGTGAGAATGGGAACACAAAAGCTCAGTTGAGAACAAATGGAGGCATGAAGGAAGCGATAGTCATGAATGGATGTCTGGGTGGATTACAGAGAAAGTTAGTACCACCTTTGCAGGTTCTTTGGTATCAGAGCTCGTGTTATCAGCTGAAGCTGCTTCTGTTTGTGGCACACTGACCTGCGTGACAGAGAAGTTAGGATAAAAACATCAATCACACAACCAACAGGGAAATCATTGTTAGCAGTTAGTAACACTGGGATGCTTGTTATCACAGTATGGGGATGGGGGCTGCCTTTGTCATTTGCTCTTCCACTTATCTTTTCCTCTCTCTGTTCTGCTCTGCTGTTCTGCACAAAATCCACACATACGCAAGAAGACCACAGCGAGCAAAAATGATGAAAATAGTAGAAATGAAGTTCGCTTACAGAGAAAAAGGCAAAACAAAAGATGGTATTGAAGAGTCTTTTTCAAAAGTGGTTCCTCTTTTTATCTTAGCCTCAGTGCAAACAGCTGCTTCAGTACCTGCTGTCTTTAAAAGGCAGAGGATGTCTAGGATGCAGATTTGACACATTGTAGATTTGCAATCATTTAAAGCCAGAAATGACAAACTCATGCACTGAACAGCTGTTAGTAGATTCAGATCAAATTATTCCTGAAAATGGTGCACCAACAAGTCACTGAGTATTAGATGTTCCCAGACACAAATTAATTCATGCAACATCAACAACAGGCTTTATAGGCTTTTACACACATCTGCCAAGCAAACTAAAGCATTAAAAGGTGTTGGTTTACTTTCAAACTGGCCAACTGGCAGCAGTAAAAAAAAAGATCTGGGTAAGAAAATAAAGGTACATAATGGTTGTACTAGAGATGTCCCCATTATCAGCAAGGAGTCCCAGACTAAACTTAACTATTCATACTGGTTGTTAGAGTAAAGTCTTAAATCTGATTTTTTTCCAAAAACGTAAGTGCTTTCTGTCCTTCTTAATGACATTTACAGAGAAGACGAAACTGTAGTAGCTGCTGCAGTATGGGTGGCAGGTGGAGGTGGGGCAGAAAACAGCTGAAACATAACTCAATAAATTAGCGTTCACAGCAAAACACAAAGTTTATAAAGCAGGAGAAAAACATTTTCCTAACGCTTTGTCCCCAACTTATTAACAGGAAGTGCATTGATGTGTTACAAGCTGAATTACCATTAATCTTATTAAAACTGAGTTTAAACACGCTAGCGTTAACCTAGCGCTTTTGCAAACTGCTCCGCATAAAAATGTTGTTAGAGGGAGCAAGCTTCCTGAGGACTGTAGCTGAGTCAGATAAACATGCATCTTCTGAAAGAAAAACAGTTGGCCAAACGTTTTGCTTCCCTGTCAGGGTTAAAGCAAATGGACACTGCATCATCTAAAAGGTCAATGGTGAGTAAGCTAAATAGGTAATGCAAATTAGACTATGTAGCGTTTTTAGCAATATTGACCGACCGACCAGAAATCAGACTTTTGGCCACATTAGCTGCTTCCACCAAGGGCCAAAGGCAAAAGGCCTTCATAACATTAGCCTGAGCTAAACTAATATTTTATTAAGTGAGACTGCTAGAACATACACAGTTTATCACCCTTAGGTCCTTTCGGACCAGGAAGAGGTCTCATCAAACAGGGACATCCCTAGCTTTCAGGACCATATAACATAAACCGACTCCTTAATGTTTAGTACTAGCAGAAGCACCTCAGTGGCAGAAAGTGCAGAAACAGGATGAGACAAAGATGGACTGCAGACAGCAGTGGGAGCAGCAGCAGCTGAACATGTGGTCACAGCAGCATCTAGTGTTGGTTCTGGAGCACCGCAGGGAAGCTGAGCGGCTGAATAAAATTCAGCAGCAGTGCGTCTGCTGAGAAGCAACGAAGATATTTCGTCTTCGAGGCTCTACAGCAAAAAAATAAATAAAAATGCACAGAAGACCTTCAGTGAAAGACGTTAGTGGAGAACATACACCCTTTCAGATCCACACATAAAGCCAGGTTTTAATCATTTACAAGAAACAGTGTTTTAGGAGAGCAGAGTGGATACAGAGTTAAATAAAATCAATGTGCTGTCAAAATAAAACAGAACATTAGTCCAGACAACGAAGGATTAAAAGATGAAGGAGTTAGGACGATGAAGTGTTCAAACAATGTCAGGAACAGCCGTTCAACCATGTTAGAAGCCATAAATGGCAATAATAACAGAGAAGACAACTAATATTTAACTATCAAACACAACAGGGGAGAAACCTGTACATAGCAGCACACATGACTGTAAATAGTTAGTTTGGCTTCACCCAACAAAACAACCCAGCAATCATCAGCAGATATAACGCTGTCCTGGCGAGAGAAGAACATCCGGACGGACGTACCACTTGTTGCTGCTGGACACGTATCGCTGTTGCAGGAGAGGAGGTGAGACGTTTCTCCCACTGGTTGGGCTGAGGAGTAGAGGGGGGTGGCGCCTCCATAAAGGAGCGCTTGAGCTGGCTAATGCTAGCCTGGTGTTTCAGAACCTCGTCCTGGGTCTTATCGAGGTCCTGATGGGGATGGGACAGATTATGGGGAATGAGGGATTTGGGGGAAAGAGGGGGTAAGTAAATGAAATAAGGATAGGTGACAGAGATACGAGGGAGCAGTGAGGAGACGGGGAGGAGACCAAAGAGGGTAGAAGTGAGGATTAGGGTAGAAAATGATGTGGGTTTTCTCTCCATAAACAAAGTCATAAACAGCATGGCTGAATGTACAACATGGAGCTGGTAGTATGTTCTTTGTCATTCACTTTTATTGAGTTTGCCCCTCTCTGGTTTGCCTTCCTCTTTACGTTTTTGCTCTAACTTTTACATTGCGGTGAGGGAATTTTGCCAATTCAGTTGCATTGGTGGGTTTATGAGCATAAACGGTCCATTTAAGGTCATGCCTCAATGGCATTTAAGTCTTGACTTTGACTAGGCCACTCCAAAACCTTCACTTTTCTTTGAGCCATTGGGATGGACTTGCTGGTGTGCTTTGGATTACTGTCCTGTCCAGAGAATGCTTTAGCTTAAAGTCACAATCTGACGGCACACAAGATTTACTCCAAGAAAAGAGAACTCATGACTACATCAGTCACGGCAAGTCAGCCCGGTCCCAGATCATCACACTACCACCAACGTGTTTGACTTTTGGTATGATGTTCTTTTTGTACTTTTTACAAAGGATCATGTTAGTTTGGAAAATCCTTTTCCTTTAATAAATAAAATCATCATTTAAAAACTGCTTTTTATATTGACTCAGGTTGTCTTTGTCTGATATTACAATGTGCTTGATGATCTAAAACATTTAAGAAAACAGAAGTAATCTGTAAAGATGCTAATACTTTTTTTTTGTTACACACATGTATGTATGTATGTATCTATGTTCTAATGAAGATAGAGAAAATATTGCAAGTATTAGGAAAAGAAACATGCAGAATTACTAAAAAAGGTACATTTGAAATCAAATTCAGCATAAAAAATAAATAGGCTTCATACGGATGCTCTACTTTGATACTCATTTTTTTCTTGATTGTTTTGTTTATACACCTTCTAGACATTTGAGAGAAAAACATTTACAAAGCAGCGTTTTATTATCTTTATGTTCCACAGTTCATGAAACAACACAATGCAGATTTTTGCTTTCAATTGGACAGTGCGAGGAAGGGTGATTTCACTGCTTTTTGGCAGCTGGACCAACTTTGATCAGCTTTAAAATCTGTAAGAAAGACTTGTCAAATCTGGAATGGGCTATAGTACATTTTACAAAGATTCTCTTTAGAGCACTTTTGGCGGTCTGTGATACCAGTTTAAAACCCTGATCTAAACGATTTTAAAGAGGCAAAATAGACATTTGTAATGTTTGAATTAGTGTGCTTTCATCTGTTGGTATTCAGTCAATAATTCAAAACCAACAAAAGTTCGGCTTTTTTCTCCAGACTTAGAAAACAAGAAAACTGAATTCCAAACAAGCGAAGCCTGGTTTTAATCTAACCCTTTAAGCTGTCAAAATGCTTTGTAGACTTCTCAGTGCAAAGTCAGTAGATCACTATCAGCCCCAATTTGCACAAACAGGTGTTGTTTTAGTTGGTTATCGCACCGCGTGTTTCTCGGCAGTGGCAGCCAATCACAAGAAAACAGGAAGGAAGCTCCTTGTGCAGAGGCAGGGGTTAGTGAGGTTAGATTCAGCTGCCTGGTAATAATCAAACTCTTTGACAAATCAAGGACTGAGAAAGAACAATATCAAACAAAACAGCACTGAACATGCACAGAGCATGCATTATCGTGGCGTTATTACACCACAGATCCTATTCACAAAGCAGCCATTGTGAACGCTCGGCCTGGGAAATTGTTTCTAGATGAGCAAGTCTCTTCTGTGCTTTTGTGTAAAGGCGCATCAGACAAATAGTTTGCATTTTATAAATTCTGCCTGAAAATGCCTAATTTATTTACTGGCCATATGACTGGTTCACTTTAAGATGGGGATAATGTTCATTTATCTTCTAAATAACTTAGCCCTCAAGATTCAATCCATTTTAGCAGTTAAGGTTGGCTGAGCGTTCAACATAAAGGCGTCGTTGATCAAAATAGCTGCTGTGCAAACAGGTTATTTAGCAATGAAAGATCTCCAAACAAAGTTTTTCAACAAGACGAGATTTGCTGAAAATCTGCAAATAGTTGAAACTGAGAGTAAACGTCCACACGCAGGCATGCACACAGAGCCTGAGAGTGCGAGAGGGCAGCAGTCTTGTACAGTAGTCCAGTAAAGACTGGGTTGTAGCTCTGATGGCGTTAGATAAAGTGGAAACACGGAGATCTGATTTTCAGCCGTCAGTCGACGCCAGTACCAACCTCCAACATTAAATTACTGTGCCTCACATAAATATTGTCCCCATGCACTCTCAATGGACTCTAGAAGGCAAGACATACAGCACAAAGTGCAGAAAATCAATGAAAAAATGTGTAGAGAAAATAACATAAAACAATGTAATTTAAATGAAGACATTATAAATATTTGCTGCAAATGTCCCAAACTGAAAAAAAGCTGAGCATGGCTGCAGGAGCCATGGCATTACTGATTATCTGAGTGCTGATGTTCCTTGCACCCATGCCACCAAAGCATTTAAAAACACCACAACACCAACAGACATGCAGATAAACCAACAAACCCCAACGTATTTTCAGCAATCCCAAAAGGATGTAATGAACCACACGTATGAAGCAAAACCCAAACAACCTGTGAAACGAAAAAGCCACAGCAGAGCATCTGAAAGTGAAAATAATGGATGAAAATGCCCATTGGTGGTCAGCTTTTACACACCCAAACCTTTGATTAGATTTGTATTATCTACAGAAATGATTGTATCTGATCTCATCAGGGCAACTTCAGCCATCACACCAACCCATTTGAACAGAGAAAATGATTGATAGAACAATACGCAATCACATCACCAATAAGAGTGTATGAACCTGAGAGGGGGCAGGCTCAGCACGTCCAGGTGACTGTTGCTGGAGTAAAGTCAGGGAGAGATGGAGGACAGGTTAGGATTACTGCCTTTCTACTCTTTTACACCATAAAACCATTTCCACACAATATTAAGATGCAGCTTTAATGAAATCATACACGGTTGCTTCTAATTAGCATGTTTAAAAAACAGGTCTTACAGACCTGGGGCGGTAAGGCCTCCACATCGGCATGGCTCAAGTCCACCTCCTTAGCCTTCAGTGGGGTAGACATGGGAGGTGGAAGTCAAAATAAAGGGGAAATGAGGGGGGGAAAAAACAGTGAAATGGATGATGGGAAAAGTGTATTCCCCTGTGTTAGAGAGCACTTCTGCTCATGTGAAACTGTATGTGAGAAGTTTAAGATGGTCAGCAGGGGCAACAACCTGCCGTTATTCTACATTACAGAACACTCTTAGTTTTTGTTCAAATAAAAACAAAATAGGTGCAAATATTAGTATTTTTTTGTTTTTGTTTTTCCTGAATCTAGACAAAGGAGAGGACCTCCTGTCATCGCATAGCAGGGTTAGGACAACACTTCTGTTTAACCCTAACAACTGCGAGTAATTTCATAAAAATGAAATATGTCCTATAATTTCTACAGGGGGCTACCAGACATGCTACATGTAGGCATGGGCCGCTTAGCTGTATCAGGGTAAACCAAGGGTTAAAAAGATTAAGGTTACAAAACTGCCATTAAATCACTCCTACTCTTTTTACTGGGATGCCATGGTTTTCTTTGTCTGTATGGAGCCTAGAAAGGAGCAGCGCTCCTAAAGCTGCTGTCACACGGTTTCCTATGTTACCTTATATGCTGGCATATTGAAAAACAAGGGTGAGGAAATTAAGGGGATTTTATGGAACGTCAGGCACTGTCAAGAACTGACAGAGCGAATAAAGGTGCACCTCCTCCATCACTCCTAATGTAACTCTATTTTAAAACTATATTTAGCAAACCATGAATGGGATGTCTGTAAAGCAGCAGACTGTAGGCTAGCTACACTAGCAGGTAGTCCACCTAATAAACCAGCCAATATCAACTTGTTTTACTCTATAAAGAGCAGAAAGGGCTAATATTGTGAGCAAAAACACTGAAACTACTAGATTTTTTGGTTGCCTATTTCATGTTTTTTTAATGTCACCTTAGTAAAATCAAATAATAAATGTCACATCTAACAATATAACTCTTAATATCTGCATGGTATATTATTTAAGCAGCAATAGAAATAATTGCTTTTCATTTTCTGCTAAACTTCTAATCAGGGTTACCAAACAGTGATAATCTCCTGCTGGCCCATGCCTATATGTATACGAATGTATGTGCATTATTTAAAATCCAAGAGCTAATCTTTCTGTATTTTTCTACACTATGAAAGCAAAACGGAGCATCTGAAAGGTAAAAAAAAAAAGAAGAAAGAAATGCCAAGTAAGAATACTATAAAATATTACATATTTCTAAATATCTTGTTACCTATTCTGGAGTTACTATACAGTGTAATCAGAAATAGCTTCCTTTTTTAGCAGTTTCCTTTAGAACAGTATAGAAAACTTTAAATAAATCCACTTACACTTTATAATTCAAGTAAATATCATTCATCTTTTAACTTTTTTAAATAATTTCACTAACTTCATTCTTTACATTGGAAATAATATGGTGAGGTGCAGGGAGGCTCAGAAGAAAAGGACTATCAGGTGGAGGAGGTGCTGGTGGCAGGGAAAAACAGAAGGAGGAGACATTCACACTTATACTTTGATCACATTCTCACAAAGGCTGAAAAAATTTAAAATGGAAAGTGGGGCGGGATGAGAAATGGGAAAATGTGAATTTATGCCGCAGGATCACACATCTCCTGGATCCAGCTCAAGCCTGCATGGTGCCTGGTGTGTGTTGGTGTCAGAGCTGAGGCATCCTGGTCTACACCAGAGCTTAATTTATGCTCGTTTGGCTTGTTGCTGATGAACGCAGGCAAAAGCGTCTTTCTTTGACTGGAAACGGCGATCTCTAAGTAGGACAGGGTCAGGCCGAGGGGTGTGGCTAAAATCAGGGCTAAAACGACTGACTGGCTCGCTGTCAGCATCACGATGAGCAGGAAGAGTGCTAAGAGGCAGGGGAGGAGGAGAGGGGAGGGGTTTAGGAGGTAGCGATGGACAGAGGCAGTGAAGTTAGATGGACAGAAGGGGGTCAAAGGAGGAAGAGAGGCACAGGAAGCGAAAGAGAAAGAGGAGAGCGAGGAAAAGGAGACAATCTGAGGGCAGGTGATGGAGGATACTTTGGGAAAGTGTAGCTGCTTTGTGTATAAAGGAAGAGTAGTGATTAATTTGATGAACTTGAAGGGAAGATGTGCCAAAAATGCCAGAAAATGAGTCCACTGAAATGCTAACCGGTTAATAATTTTATGCATTTTAGATGAAGCTAAGTTGAAAATTAAACATTTAGGTCCAGAGATGTTCAAATAAATGTTCAGCTTCTCTGTTAATCCTGCAAATATCTTCCTGGGCAGACACCTGTTTTCATTCTTGCCTAAAACAGAGAGAAAACACAAGAGGAAAGAAGCAAATTTAACCACACCCTTCGGACAGAACCACTGACGCAACTTTGCCAAACCAGCTGTCGCTCTGGTTTCGCCCTCCTCATATTTCATCAGCTCTGAACTGAATGTCTGGGGGGCAGGGACTGGCTGAAAGGATGGAGAGGTTTCAATCAGGTGTCCAAAATCAGCCAGCTGCTGATCGGTGAAAAGGGAGAGGGTGTTTGAGGGAAGGCTCCACAATGAGTGTGTGGCTTCCGCGTCGTCAGCACGGTCGTCGTCTTCAGAGATGTCGGAAAGAGCGCGGTCGAGCTCGGAGATGGAGTCGAGGGAGGGGGGGATGGATGAGAGTGAGGACGATGAAGAGAAGGAGAGAGGAAACATAAAGATTGACTAATGAGTGGGAAGTGAAGGTGAGGGAAAACATACATGGGGATAAAATTGGGGTAAAGCAGCAAATAGAGGTAAAAAAGGAGTATGTAAAAAGCGAGCCATGAAAAAATTAATTGAAACCATAAACCAAAAGCAACGGCATTTCACGAAAGGAAAACAAAAGATCATGCAGGTAGGATGTTGGAAAAGCAAATTAAAGGGAGTGTTTGTGAAGGAAAAAGAGAAAGGGAAAGAAACATAATATTAGTCAGTGAATGACACGGCACAACAGCTTCAAAGTGAACATAGCAGGGCAGAGCACAGTGCAGAAAATAGAGGGCAAAGTTCACAGAAACTGTCAACAGGGGGTGTCACCAGCGAGACATGGGAGGCAAGTGAGGATCAGGAAGAAAGGGATGGTGGGGCAGGAAACATGCACTGCAAACAGAACACACTCCTGTGCTGAGGTTTCAGAAGGCTGCAGTGCCCCCTTGTGGACATAAGTTCTGAGTGGATGCAGAATGACTGCATGGCTAGAAATAATAAGCAGGTAAACATTAAAATAAAAGAGTAAGAGTTGTGTCAGGTAAGTTACTTTATCTGTCTATTAATCAGCCTTCACACATATTGACACCATGATCACCATGTTCATCATGTGTAAGTGTGACTGTGAAGGCCTTAAAATGAATTCTTTTTTAATTGCAGTAGCAAAATCTCACACCGACAAGTTTAGAAAAATCCAACCTTTAATCTGAGCACATTTATTCAATAGGAAATAAACAACGTGGTAACAGATAATTATTATTTATAAATTTACAAAGCCACACCTATTATCACCTAAAACAACTCCTACAAAATAAATGGAACCAAAACATTTAATTTAAATCCAATTTTTTATTTCTATCTTAAATTTTAGTAATATTTACTATTTTTATTTTTCTATTGTAATTCATATATTTTTTTCTATTTTAGGATTTTTAGTTGAACAGAGCTTTTAGAAACCTAAACCCAATAAACAATTAATTCCTAATTAATAGCCAACACAGAACATGGAAAGAACACATGGACGAAACCTTTATGTCCACTCATAAATATGGTAGAAGATCTGTCATACTGTGGGCTAGGATGGATGAAATCCTGGAAAGAATGACATCTTGCATGACTTTTCAAATACCAGAAATGAAATTATTTGGTGACTTTAAACTAAATAAAAAAAAAAGAAAATGGGTTGGTTCCTTTAACAGGATCGCGGACCGAATCAAGTCAGAAATGGTTCACAGTCGCCAGAGCTAAACCGTAGAGAAAACATACTGAGTGAGCTCAAGAGACGAGAGCATAAGAATGGCCCGAGGTCTCTGGATGATCTAGAGATCCTTCTCCCTGTATGCTCCAACTTTGAGAAATTACAAGCTATTAACAGCAGGGTTACCAATATTTACCACCAGTGATTCTGTTAAAAACATTTATTTCTTAAAATTTGATTTATTCCTTGCTCAATTTGAAGGTTGCAGATTTTTCTAAACTTTACAATATGAAGTATGGTAACATAGCAAAATGTTGAATGAAGTTTACATGCTGAAAAAAAATTGATTAGATTTGAACTCTATTTCTACATAGGTTTAAAGGATTTTAAAGAACCATCAGATAAAGGCAAAGCAAGACTGCTAAACTCTGTTTTTGACCCCAGCAGACAGTGGAAAACATTATGAAAACCAGCAACCCGGGCCTTCATTTGGGTTGTGTTTAAGTCCTCCCTGTGGCATTTGTTGCTTTTTGAGGTAGTGAGCAGAAGACCTTTATGACGAAAACATCAGAATTATGCTTTTGTCGGTGTTCAACAAAGTCAAAGTGTTAGTTAGTAACTGATTTCTGATCTTTGAGCAATAACACAGATCCCATTGCGTAATATGGACTCCTAGAAAGGGTATAAAAATTTAAATATTAAGATTCTCTGTATCAGCTGGCAGATCTTTCCTGTATTTTATCCCTTACTGTAAACACAATGGGGTTTAGGCACATACACACCTTGGAGTCGGACTGAAGCTCTAGACGGGAGTCCCGTCCGTTCTCAGCTGTCTCGCTTCCAGCCTCAGTTATGCTGATCACCGGTGCTGAAGAAACAAAAAAATCTGCTGTTTTATCTGACAGTTTGGTTTTTCGTGACAAAAATTCAAGATCGAAAGTTTGTTAAAAAAACGGACTCTTAGTCACGTTTGAAGTTGAACTTCTCTTGAATAAACACAACTTTCTGTAAGTTAAACTGACAATAATCAAAGCTTTAGCTTTCAGTGCTCAGTCCATTGAGCTTATGTAGAACTGATCAGAGTAATGGAAGTTCATAATTTGAGGTCCAGAAGAGCAAGAAAAATTAACTGTAGTAAAATATGTGTCCAGCAGGGGGCGTTGTAAGGTAAGTGAATATTCTCAGGAAACAGATGGATTCTGTTAACGAAATGTGGGAAACCACAAGAAAACGGTGTATTGTTTTTTTTTGTTTTTTTTAAAGACAACAAAAATGATTGTTCATGTTTCTACAGAAATAATGACAGCTCTAAGGTCAGGTTGCCGTTTTCTGTGTAAGGTAACTTTACACTTACTTATTACTCAGAGGCCAGTGTCATGTCTGTGTGTCATGTTTCTTTATAAGCTGAGAGTTTCTTTCTTTTCAATAAACAGAGCACACTTTATTTTCTCTTCCTTTCCCTCGCTCTGTCTCTCACTGTGTGACAGGAAACAGATGCTCCAGCTATTTCCTGTATCTGGTCTGTTGTGAAGCTTTTTAGATCCATGTCAAAAAAGATGTTCAGACACAAACTTATGAAACTCCAAAAGTTTCATGCTTGACATTCCTCTTTTTATGCATTTTTCCTTGCATATCATGTGTTTCTCATACACTGAGGTGCTGCTTGTGTTACCTCCATCCAGACTGCGGCTGATGCGTTTTGAGGAGGTTCGTTCAAAGTTGGGTGCAGGTCGGTCTATGAGGGAACTGGCCAGCCGGGTCTGGGCCTGAGTTCGACCGCTGTAGCGGAACTTGGATCCCAGAGTCAGAAAGCGGGCCTTGGTAGGAGGCTCCGGTGCGTTTAACCTGGAGGGGAAAAAAAGAGGGAAAGATGGAGCATAAAAACATATTTGGTGGTATTCTTTAAAATAACGTTTTAAAGATACTTTGATATGAACATCTGGGGTAGGAAAATGTTTCTCAGCAAGCCTTGTCAGACAGGATATTGAAGCTTATTTGATGTAGTATTTTGTGCAGATGTGTGCACATACAGCACACACTCCTGCCAAGCGGAAATACAGCAGTGTGCACCTGGATTATCTTTCTATGTTGTGGCTGTGTGTGAGTGTATCTGATACATTAAGCATCAACCTATAAGACGCATCAACATACAGGTACTTAGTGAGCCTGTGCAGCATGTATGCATTTCACTGTGAAAGTCTGTCTGCATTTCTACCTGAAGAAGCTGTGGTTTTCTACACAGACTTTCCATAGCTTTTTAGCAGACCGATGATTCTGGAGTTTGAATCCCACGGTGCTTTCGAACTGCTCTGTCTATTAAAGACAAAAAAAGGTCAAAACGTTTATGTGCAGCAGAGCAGGTGTGCTCAGCAGTTCAATTCAGTTTGTTCCGATACTGTCCATCCATCCACCCATCCATCCATATTTACTACAAACCTCTCCTGGTCTGATCTTGATATAGAAGTTGTTCCTCTTGTACGATATCTTGAGTATTTTGGGCCAAGCAAACCGATTTATCCGCAGTCTGTCTTTGTACACCAAGAGTCCATTGGCGCACACACCTAGCATGATGTCCACTCCCTCTGAATCCTGTCAAAGATAAAAATGTAGAAACGAGAAAAGGACTTGATAAAGCAATTATGTATTAATCTTATAACAAACTTGATGGCACCAGTATGTCCAAACCAGATCATGCTGCACATCGATTTTTAAAGTAGCCTGTTTAAGATCAGCAAAAACTCAATTATCTCACACACACACACACAGCACATCAGAACAGTTAGCCTGCAGAATAACTCACCAGAAGAGCTTTTAAATTCAGGGCCATTTGGTAGTAGTACGGGTATATTGATTATGGCAATAAATGAACAGAAGAAAATCAGTTGCACTAATGGAGAGAGTGCAATATGTTGATAATGGACAGTTTTACTAGGGTCACATTTTACATGTCACATGGACATGCTGGGCTAAAAGCCAGCCATCGATCTTTGTTCTTGTGCTGCAAGGACTGATAGACTTTAGTTGTTTGGTCGATAACTCACACAGAATTATTATCAACCTCAACCACATTTGGAGACACCTGTGGCGTCTTCAGGTTGGTATTGGTCATGTTTTTATGTAATTATTTAGCTCTGATGGAGAGTTAGAAAGACCTGTTTATAGCAACACGGTTTGTGTGATCTCAGATTGAAACATCTACTTAGATACAATTTTTTATAAAGATTTTTTTACGGCACTAGTGGCCTTTATTTTTCCCAGTATTTTTTTGACAATAATTAGACAGGAAATGGGGGCGGAGAGAGAGGGGAAGACATGCGGCAAATGTCGCCGGGTCCGGGACTCAAACCCAGGATAGCCGCGTCAAGGACTAAAGTCTGCGTATATGGGACGCCCGCTTAACCCCCTACACCCTTAGATTCAACTTTTATTTCTTGTGATCGTATTGTATTATATAATACCTGAATGATGTTTGCAACAAATCGGATTTTATATTGCATGATGACTTGAAAATGAGACCTTGTGTCAAACCTGCATTAATAAAGGTTATGGATAATTGAATGGGTTGCTTTTTTCCACTAGAAGCCCTTTAAAATGAATAAAACACAGCAATTATTTACATTCCTGCTTAAGTAACATTAATAATGTAACATGTTATTAGCATGTTTTCTAAAACAACTACTTACCTTTTTAATATTTAAATCACAACATCAATGTGTACAATATCCCAATCGCAAAGGACTGCTTGGATGCAATATTCAGTAGGTGATAATATTTCAGCATTAAAACTTTGCTTTCCAATAACACTACAAAGATGGACTTTCACTGTCCTTCATACCCAAAACTAACATGGATTGTTGCATCCAAGATCACAAAACTCTGAGAGAGTCATACGGATATTTGCAGTGATGGAAAATTCAATTGTGATTTCACAATGTTTTACAAATACTGAGCACCCCTAATTCAAAGAATATTAGATTTTAGGCATTGATTCAAAATAAACACCAAACCTATCTTCTAGTAGTCTCACAGGGCTAGATGCACAGAACAAGATATTTTTTGCTGTTCTGCTCTTTTTCACTTAACACAAGCCTAACAGGCTATCTGGTTGGGTGGAGTCTGCTTCGGGCTGATTAACAGACAATAACACTAAAACAGTGTTACCGAATACTGAAATAAGAGTGATAAGGTACGAGCAATCCTTTAGTTTCCACATTATGACTACCTGTGATTCTGCTTTTTTGCAAAATATTTCCAACTAGCCAAATTTCTCTTTCTTATAAGAAACAGAAAAGTGTAGTAGCCGTCTTTCAGCCAGCTGACCAGCAGAGCAGAGTCACAGGTGTAGGACAGGGAATGCTGTGATATCCTATGCTCAGCTCAGCCGATAGTTGGTCAATTATTAAAAAGGACTTTAAACCACAGGGCTGGTACCTTTGTTAACCTTGATGCGGGTCACCGGCCCATCCCTAATCCCAACTTCAAGACTGTTAATTGTGGCAAATAAAAATCGAGCCCATGAAAAGCGAAAACGGTACAAACCTTAAAGTAACAAACCACAAATTCAAAAGTGACCAGATTTTAAAACCCGATAACTCATAATTACTGAAATGTCACAAATTCTACTTCTATTCTACTCTGCTGGACATAAGTGGAGCATGTCCTTAAAGGGGACTCGTCTCTCTCCAAATCTAACTGCTCTGCCCTCATCCTGGCCTGACCTTATTTGAACCATTTTCTCCATCACTATCATGCATCCTGGCTTTCTATTTCCAGACTCCCCGATTCTCATGTGTATTTTCTGGCTTGCCCCACAGACTCCAGAACATGTTCCGACACACATGCACCCAGCCGGCTGGTGATCCGCTATCCCAGCAAGGGAGCATGGCTGTTCCCATGGAAATGGCCTCCCCGAGTGTTTGTACAGCTGACACGCACAGACACACAGATACAAACATGCAAGCACACCGGCACGCTCGACCCACATCAAAGGAGCTGCACTAATCCCCAGATGTCAACAACAATGGAGAGGAAGAGGAGAAGAGAGGAGGCGTTCATTTATTCATACCTTAGCGTGGTGCAGGTCCACTCCATACATGGAGAGCTTCTTGGCATTTTCTAGAAACTGGAGGTCCGCCTGTGCTGGTGTCATTCCCCTAAAAAGAAAGAATTGCTAACATCAAATAAAATATAGAGATGAGTTATACTGCGTATAAATACAATCCAATCAGACTCCCTTGATAATAGCTGAACTAACGCATATATCAAGCTATGAGAAAAGCTCAGACGAGCTGTTAAGAACAGCCCTCTGAGTATTGTGGCTACATGACCCCGTCCTCTCTGACCTGTGGGATTTGTGAAGTTCAAGAATCTTCTCCTCCATCTCTTTGTTCTGATTGGTCGAAAACGTCAGCTGGTTGATGAAGTCCGAAGGGTGAGGCTGGTCGGGTTCATGGTCACCAAACTCGGCCTGGAAATGATTTAAACCGAAAACCTTTTTATTGTAAAGGTTCCAGGACTAAATGGAGAACATGCTTAGACACGTATTACCTCAGAAGCAGAAATAAGTGGATGTTTTAGCTCTACCTGCAGTGTGTATGACCCCAGAAGAGCGTGAGTGACGAACGAGCACGGCAGCCGTCCAGAAGAAACATCCTCCCGCAGCTGCAGACACAAAAGGTACCTAAAAATGATAAAGCGAGAAGAAGAAAATCAAAACAGACTCAAAGCAGGCAACAGCTCTGGATTAAATGCCTTTGTTAGACTTGTCTCAGTAGGGCAGTCTTCTTTTTGTGTTACAGCTGCTAAACACTTAACTGGAAAACAACAGGACTTCCTTTACTGATTTTTACAGATGCTTCACCATAAATCATGAAGATTTCTTCTACTGCCTTAGAACTAAAGGAGCATTTGCAGATGGTTGTACCAAGTATCGACTCGGGGGGCTGAATACAAATGCACATCACACTGAAAAGATCTGGAAAACCATGTCAAAGTTTCTTCAACTTCTACATCATTCACTACTTTATGTCGGTCCATCACATCAAATTCCAATAAATAAAAATAAATGTCATGGTTGTAACTTCACAAAATGCCATAAAGTACAAGGGGTATGAATACTTTAGCAAGGCTATGTATATTTGGAAGCATAACAGGGATCAACCGACTCTTTGTGTGATTTCACTCCATCCATGCGTCTCCAACCATCTATGTGAGCAGCTGAAACACCTTCACATGCTGGTAAATCTGTCTATATCTCATACTGGTGCCATGGAGGCTTGAAGCCCATTTGTTGAGTAGCAGCAACCAATGTTAACCGGGACTTTATGATGACTCAACACCACACAGTGAAGTAATATTTTATCTAGGTAATTAGATAAGGAAACTATTTGTTATACAGACAAGCCATATGGAAAACAGCTGGGACAATCTGGAAACAAACTTCCATAAAGTTAAAAAAGGAAACACAACTAGGTTACATTAGACATTAATTAGCTTGTAGCTCCAGATCGGTTGGCCTTCACCCTGAAAGTGTTTTAAGAACATGTCTCTGAATATGTATAAAGATGTGAGGTTAACTTTCATCTCACCATGTTTAATCAGAGCAGTTCCCCACTGCTCCATAAAGCGCTGTGCGGTCTCAGAGCACATTGTTTTGGCATTAGGGCCCCCAACGTCAATGGATCTGCTTCACTTTCACTGGCTTTGCTGTATGACTCACATTTTCAGCCAGTGTGGGCAGTTGTTTTCAGCAAATCTCAACAACAAAGAGCCACACACAAAGCAGCAGACCAAAGCGGCTGAATGTAGTAGATACTTTATCAGAAAAAGAGGTCTGGTGGGGAGCAGAAACACCTCTGTAACACAAGTAGATATTGTGAGGGTATTTTTTTTTTAATGGCAAGAAGAAAGTCACCCAATGAATGCAAATATCACTCTGTTGGTGGGACTGGTCAGCTTAATGCCTGGAAGTCAAGTTGAAAAGAGATTATTTGGAAATGCTGTGTTTCCAGTGTGTTTTATTGTCCAAAAAAGCCAGAAATTAAAGCCGTAATGTAACTGAATACTAGTGTCTACACCATCCTCCAGGAATACTGGAAACACCTTGTAAAGATGTGTAGAAAGTCTGCTGAAAAGTCCTTCACCGTGACATTAGATTGAGCTACAATAATCATTTGTTCTCCAGACAGGTTCCTGAAACCTGCAAAGAACCTACAAAGATACAACATTTTCACAGCCTTGGTAGGTAAAGATCAAAATTAGTACATGTCCAATAATATTCTTAAAGCAATGATCTTTCTCTGCTTGTTTAGAACTTGGTAAGCTTTAGAAATGAATGCAATCCTATCTTTTCCTGCTTAGTACATTTCAGTGCATGCTGGTAACCTTGAAGGTGTACGCTGCTCCCGGCCTGTAATACTTTCTCTATATTTGGCTAGGAATGCTCGCTCTTTGAATACGTTTTTTTTTAAAAAACCTTTGGAAAAAAAGCAGAACCTATTTTTCATAACTGCTTTCTAATGCAACTTGGGGAACGCTGGCCAGATGATAGACTGTCAGACAGAGAAACACAGCGTCTGAGCACCTCCGATAGGCGCAACCCAGCTGTACTGCAAGATTACTCCTCTTGATTTGATTTTGAATACTGAGAAAGGAACCATAAAGACATTAAGACTGTACCACAAAGTGACCTTTCTACAAAGCTTAAGCTTAGGGCATACTGATGAACCTACTTTGACAGTGCCTTGCAAAAGTATTCACCCCCCTTGGCTTTTTTCATGTTTTGTTGCCTCATAACCTGGAATCAAAATGGATTGTTTCAGAGTTTGCACCATTTCATTTACAGAACATGCCTACAGTGCCTTGAATACTTTTACAAAGCACTATAGACAAATTTTGATACCAATGAGAAAACTCAAAATCTGATACAGGAGACTGCTAAGCTATTTGATGCATAGAGATAATTTAATGTAGATTATCATTTCCTACAATGGCAAGGGAAGCAAAAACAAGTCTCCAAAGTTATTTGTAGGGAACATGTCATAGAGAGAAGGACTTTGTGTTGATTTTGCAATTTCCTTTCTCTATATCAAGTCTTGTGCTTCTCCTGACTCCCTGTTTTCTGTGTTTCCTGCTCCGCTGCTTGTCACCCGTTTCTCCTCCCATTAATTACTCTGCACAAAGCTCTCCCTGCTTCGTTTATTCAGTTTATTTAGTTAAGATATTAAACTTCTTTGTTCTCATTTTTAATTTACTACAACAATACAGAGAGGACTGCTGCAAAAACCGTCATCTTGGTATCGCTTAGTCTTCTTCAACTATTTACTTTGGGCATTTGTACCAGTGGTGTCACGAACAGTGGAGAGTATGCGTGTGTGTACCTTGTAATGTCCTCAGTGAGTTGAGATGGGTCGGGAGGGTAGAACTTGACACTGAATGAAAACTGCCAGTTGTTACCTAGAGAAAGAAATACGCGTATTTAAAGTAAATTACATCAAATTAAAACAGGAAAAAAGAGGGCTGAACATAGAACAGAACAGATATAATACGTCTGACGTATGGATGTTTGAGAGAAAATAAGAATAAAAAGCAGATGAAATTAAGGAAAAATGATGCAGGACAGCTGTTACGCATCCTGTTCACACACTAAATAGCAGATCTGGTGTTGTGTAACATCCCCCAGCTTTACTAAATGCCATGCTTGATTTATTTCTTCTACGGGATCAAAAAGGCGATGTCATCGCCTGCAACACGACAGCAAACGTCTTCAACAACCTGTCATAATGTGGCCTTCATTTGGCATCTATGTTCTGTTCTAGTTCCAATCACAGGCCTTTCACTCAGTCCGTTGGGTTTGGTTCCACCCAACAAAAATGCCTGGATGGTGTAATGCAGATCACATCATCTGGATTTTTTATTCTTAGAAAACTGGACGTCATGGCGAAACTAAACACAAGGAAAATACGCATCACAATGGAAGAAAACGCTTAAGATTCAGGTTTGTGATGGCTTTTTGTTCTTTTACAGCTGTGTTACCTGTTTAATAAATAGGCTTTTTTTATTATCTGACAACATCTAATGAAATTCAAAAGTAATCAGAGTGTTCAATGTTCATATTACTTTCATATTTTGTACCTGTTAGGTTGAAATGTTTGCATTCGTAAAAATACATCCAGACATTTTTCACTTCGCCATTATGAATACATTTGTCTAGATTCTTCATTAAAAAAGAGAACTCAAAAATGGTATAATATAATAATCGTTCTTATAGTTCATATGTGACTGTTTCATTGTTGGATTTAAAGCCAAATTCAGACATTTTACTTCTAACTCTTGGTGCCCATTCTGTCATTATTTGGTGATTCAGTGGTTCATCAACATTTTCTGAAGTTTCCAAATGGCTTCTGTGTCAGACTACAATCTCTAACGTGCACGGGTCACAGAGTAGGAATGACCAGTGCCTTAAAAAACAACAAGATAACGGATTACTTATGTCCGCAGAGACAGTCTGTAATGATATGCCACACACAGACTGTTGTTAAAAGGATAGATGGAGCTAAATAAACTGCAAAAACCAGCCCTCAATGGCCAGAGTTTGAGACCACTGGTTTTGATCAATGCAAGAATGGCCCAGTCAAATTACAGAACCTAATCCAATTGAAAATCTGTGGCAAGACTTGAGAACTAATACTCACAGATGCTTTCCATCCAGTCTGACTGAGCTTGAGCTATTTTGCGCAGCAGAATGGTCAAAACTCTGTCTTTAAATGGGAAAGTTGGTAAAGACATTTCCACAAAGACAGCTCAAATTGCAGTGAAATGTGGGGTCTTGTCTTACGGGGTCTTGTTCACGAGCGAGGGAAGAACGGAGCGGGAGATCGACAGACGGATCGGTGCGGCTGCCGCAGTAATGGGGGGCGCTGTGCCGGTCCGTTGTGGTGAAGAGAAAGCTGAGCCGAAAAGTGAAGCTCTCGATTTACCGGTCGGTCTACGTTCCTACCCTCACCTATGGCCATGAACTTTGGGTCATCACCGAAAGAACGAGATCCCGGATACAAGCGGCTGAAATGAGCTTCCTCCGTAGGGTGGCCGGGCACTCCCTTAGAGATAGGGTGAGGAGCTCGGCCATCCGGGAGGGGCTCTGAGTAGAGCTGCTGCTCCTCTACATCGAGAGGAGCCAGTTGAGGTGGCTCGGGCATCTATACCGGATGCCTCCTGGACGCCTTCCTCGGGAGGTGTTCCAGGCACGTCCCACCGGGAGGAGGCCCAGGGGACGGCCCAGGACACGCTGGAGGGACTATGTCTCTTGGCTGACCTGGCCTCCCCCCAGAAGAGCTGGAGGAGGTGTCTGGGGAGAGGGAGGTCTGGGTGTCTCTACTAAGTCTGCTGCCCTCGCGACCCGGTCCCTGATGAAGTGGAAGGCAACCAGTACAAGTACATATTGCACTATTTTTTACCTGTCATGTGTGTCTGTGATTTTTGGGGGTGGAGTCTAAGACTTAAAAGGCAAACTTTGTATTTTTTGCCTTCATAAGTAAAGCTTTTACTTGCTTTCTACCATAAGCCCTGGACCAAATCACAGGCAGCAACCTAAAAAATTTCAGCCTACTTTTATTTGCAGTGGACCTCTGACAGCTGCACTTAGAATAACGGTAGTTTAGGGAAGAACGGTGTCAACCCTGTGATTTGCATAAATCCGTATTACTTCATAAACATTCACACACCAAAGAATGTACACAAATGAGCATATGCAGTGAGATGCATAGCACTTATCTAGGATCTCATGCACACCGCACACTTTGAGACGCTCACATAAAGAGCCTGGAATAAACCACATACGTTCTGCACACACGCAAACTCTGCTGCCTCACATCTGCCAATTAACAAAATGTAAACTTCTTTCAGCCTAAATTAGATGGTTATACTGTGAAGTTACAGACTTTATTGGTTTGTTTTGACTTCTATTGCAAACATAAGAAGCAAGGTATGAACAGTAGAAAAGACAAATTACAGGTTTCTAACTTTGACTGTCGGTCAGATTTATTAAGTTCCTTTTTTATAAAGAAAAGAAGGAAAATCCTAAGAAAAATAATGCAAGAAACAGAAAAAAACTCACGCTATCTCGGAACAGACTGTAACTGGATTAGGATAAAATCTAAAACCAATAATGTGTTTTTACATTGTACACAAATTGACCACAGACATGACTTCTCATGTACATTTTCCCACAGTTACTATCATGCTTTGTGCATCTAAATCCAAACAAGGTTTTTTTTAGCTTAGCAGCTGCAAACCCCACCTCCAGTATGTGCCAACCCTAAACAGGTGAATCGCCAAACTTCATCTCTTATTAAAATATGAACAACAGGTAATGAAAAGGTCTATAAATAATGAAGCAGAGCGATGACACCCTGGTAAACTCTTTAACACCGCATGACTGCTGTCATTTGGTTTCCAGTGTCTCTGGTCTTTTGTTTACCTGGTTTGGTTTTTTTGGTTGGATGGATGCAATGACTGATTATAAAAAAACTGAAGGTATAATTTGAGAAGGTAAACTTACTGCGAATTTGTCTCTTAATTTCCTTTGTGGGATCCAACCAACACTGGACAGTCACAGAAGGAGAAACACAGTCAGGACACAGCCAAAACCCATCCTGAAATCAAAACCATCATTCATCCTTAAGCTTACAACACAAGGAGTACACACCTTCTCATCATGGTTGTCCTTGTACGTCAGGCCAAAGTAGTCCTTCTCCAGCAGATTCAGGTGCTCACACACCTTGAAGAATAAGTACTGCCCCTTAGCTCGTTTCTGCAGAGTCAAAATGAAGGAAGAAAAGTCATCACAAAACATGTCAAGCACATCTAACTTGTGAACCCTTTCAAACATCCTTTGAACACTTAAAAAACTGGACAGTAAAAAAAGTGGTAAATCTTTCTGCATCTTTATCTGATTATTCTTTGCTCCCTAATACAGTTCCTCCATCAGCCTAACACCAACATTAGTCCTAAAATCCTCCACAATCAGCTATCATAATGACATTTAACAATCATCTGTGAATGCATGCACCAGTGTTTGCACCCAAACACACAGCACCCCCTTCAGACGGACAGAAGGTCAAAGGAAGGAGGGTGGAAAAGAAGGGGCAGGCAATCACAAAGAAAAAAGTAATTATATAAGGTCAAATTCTTCTGCTCTTGAGTTATTCAGCAGAGGCTGACTCAACACTGGTGGTCAGACAGAGGGGGAGCATTACTCACAGACAGGCCAGGGAGCGTGGTGGAAGTGGAAGGAAGGGGATGAAAGAATTCATTTTTCTTTTTGTCCTGGGACAGCTGGAAATATCTGCGCTATTTTCCTGAACTTGGTATAAAAAAAAAGGGGCGCCACTAACACACTCAGATTCACTATGGAGCTCAAGACAAAATGAACGTGAGAACACAACATTTTATTCTGCCCGGCAGCAAGGTTCCAATACTAATAATAACCAAAATTAAAGACTTTTGTTGACTCAGAATACAGTTTTTGCCAATATTTGAATATTGCCATAGTGGTCAGGCTGATAAAGACTGAAAGATGGAAAGAGATAGAAACAAACAAAAGATGTGACAAATAGAGAGACAGAAAGATGGATTAATAAGAAAGATAGAGAGACATCTAAAAAAGATATATAAATTATATATAAATACAGTGGGTAGAAGATAACTAAAGAACATTTTTGAGATTTTTTTCTTAGGAATGTTCTGTTGAATATGTAGAGCGCTTAAACAGGCTGGAATGCATTGTGCATCTTCCATCCTGCTATCCTAGCTACGCCAGCATGTGGAGGGAGGGATAGATGGATGTGTGTGTGTGTGTGTGTGTGCAAGCTTCACTACAGGACAATAGCGGTTAGTTGCAGTATCAGCGTTATCTGTTGTGACACAAAGCAGCCACTGTTCAAACAACCATAGACTCTCACAGGCGAGCCGGTTGGGCGTTGGCACACTGTTAGGGAGATCAGGGAGCAAGTTTGCCACAGTTCGTTTTCAAGTACAGGATCCTAAACCCCGATGTTAAAACCTCCAGGATTTGGTCCGTGTTCTCTTTAAGGACACTCAAAGCAGAAATGCAGACATGAGAGACCCTAGTGGATCTGCATAATGGCTATTTTGGGATGCTTCCCGCTGGATGGGGGCAAGTGTGGGAATGTGATGGGCTGTAGGGCTAAAAATGTCCACACTGTGTGGGAAATATTTTCCCACATAATTAACTGCAATGATGAAAAAAATAGGATAAAAACAGGTTGTTAAAGGGATGGTTAATAGGGTAGATTGATGAGTAGTCATCTACCTTATGCTTCAACCAACTGCTATTGTCCTGTAATAAACCTTGTATCTTGCTCCTGTGGTGTTGGGTGTTTTTTATTCATCTTTAAAAAAGTGAAAGAAGATCATTAAAAGAGAAAGATTTAGGAACGCCTGGGATTCTTCATGCTTGGTGATACAGACTCATGGCATCATTGGAGTTTCAGCAGAATGCATTTAATGTGCCAGCCTCACCACACTGATCATGTTCTCTCTAGGTGCTCCATGGTCCGGTTCGCTCTCTGCTCTGTCTGTTCTAGCTTAATAACAGTTGCTTCCATGTACATTGAAGCTAACACAGGTGTACCATTTCTCTCCGGTTGTAAACCCTTCATTTTTACTGTTCCAATCTGTGTTTGACTAAACATGGTCTAAAGTTAAAGTGAAGAGGTTTACAATCCGCTGATGTAGTGTTTGGAGCACACAGTTATGACATTTCAGTGTTTGAGATGTTTTAAAAGAGCGAAACTAATTCTATAATGAAGCCAATCTGAGTAGCTGTTAGTCTGCATTCAAGTTTCTCTGTTTTTTCTGCAAACTCAACAAC
The DNA here is from genome assembly GCA_036173005.1 of Crenichthys baileyi. NCBI lineage: Eukaryota > Metazoa > Chordata > Actinopteri > Cyprinodontiformes > Goodeidae > Crenichthys > Crenichthys baileyi. Next base: position 671,494 of record JAHHUM010002042.1, read on the forward strand.
TTCATTAAGGTTATTGACTACATAAAATTATTTAATTGAACCCCATATGAGAAAAATGTAACCATCTCTAACGAGAGAAATGGTTTCAGGACCCAGACATATCTGTGCCTTTTTGTTAACTCCAGTTTGTTTCTAGTAGAGACTTTTTAACATGTTTTACTAAGAAAAGTCTTAAAAGTATGGGATTAATTTGTATTGAGACTCTGCGACAACACCTTGTAGAACCACTCCTGGCTGCACAACCAGCCTGGAAGACCTTTTGGAGGGATGTCTCTTCCAGGTGTGTATATATACGGACTAATATGTTAGCACATATATATTCGCAAAGTAGCTCAAGAACAGTCAGACTCAATGAAGAATGTTTGTGAACAGAAATCTTCAAGTCTTATCATAGATTCTTAATTTGATTTAGGTCCGGACTTTGACTAGGCCATTCTAACACAGGGGTATGGCCTTGATCTAGATCATTTCATTGCATCTCTGGCTGTATGTTTGGAGTCGTTGTCCTACTAGAAGGTGAGTGCCAGGTCTTTTAAAGCTTAGCAGGTTTACTTCCAGGACTGCCCTGTATTTAGCTTCAACTATCATCAACTACCTTCATCTTCCCATAAACTCTGACCATTTTCCCTGTCTTTGCTGAAGAAATGCGTCCCCACAACATGATGTTCCACGATGGAGGTGGTGAGTTCAGGGTGATGTGCAGTGTGACTTTTCTGCTACACATAGCGTTCAGCATGTACGTAAATGTGGTCTCATCTAAGCAGATCATCTTCCACATGTTTGCTTTGTCTCCTAAATGGGATGTGGCAACCTGCAAACAGAATTTCTTATGGCTTTCTTTCAATGTTAAGTGAAAAACTGTGGAAACGTAAGTAGCTGCTGTGTCTGTCTGTAGGAGAATGGTACCAGGGGGGTATAAAGCACGTGCTCATTGGGGAGCAACAGATGGGGAAAACTAAGCTGGTGAGACCCCCTAATCTGCTCAATGTGTCTGTGTGTGTGAGGGCGTGTGTGTGTGTGTTTTACTCACCAGACAAGCCCCCAGCAGCCTGTTCTGCTATGCACTTAAATTACATCCCTAAACAATGTGAGCAGGTGATACTCCTACCATGGCTATGCTTTGAGTCAGAAAGTTAAAAATCCCAGAGCTTTTTCCCACAAAGACACACACCAGACCCCATCCTATTGGTGATTACGTCATTGACACAATGGCGCTCTTTTGGCTTAACAAGCCTACTTTTATTTATATACGAGTTTCATTGCCGTCTTACCTCGACCTCACAGGTGAAGTCAGTCCCATCTAGGAGGGTAACGTGACAAACCACCACCTTCATCTTGTTCTTCCTCACCAGGCGAAGAGGAGACTGGAAAATTGAAGTCTGGCTTTCTCCTCCCTCTGCTTCAGCCTCCACGTGTCCTTCGGGCTCTTTCTTCTTGTCCTCCTCCTTTGCTTCTTCTCCCTCGGCAGTCTCTTTGGTCTTCTCTGGACTTTTCTCTGTAGTGTCTTCCACCTTTTCTTCCTTGGCCGGCTGCAAGGAAAGACCGAGGAAAATTGTATGAAACAAAAGCTGCAAACCAAGTTGTTAAAGATGGTTCACCACACAAATATTCCTAAACGAGGTCTGATTTCTTCATGATCATATACAAACCCAAACTTTTAGTTCAAACTGAGTCTGAGGAGCCCAGTTTTCTTTCTTGAACGCTCCATGTGTAATTCCCTCTCCAATTTGATGTTGTTTAAAGAGAAGCAGGCGTTTCTTTTGGCCTGATGACTAAAATGTTGATGTCAATGGGTGGGCCCCATTTGACGTAATGTGATCAGTGGATGGAAGAACACATGTATGCCTGCGGGAGAACATTTTCAAGTCTTTCATTCCTTTTGACGAGGCAAAGAAGCAAATTTAAAGAAGATAAAAATGCATATACATGTTTTTCAAGGTTATTTAATGCATAACAGGGCTTGAAATTCAATTTTTTTACAGAGGTCTTCTTTCTGAAAAGCTCCTACAACATTAAAAATCTTTATGACGTTGTAGACCAATCGAAGTAGGATTCCACATGTATTATTTGCTCAGGAAAAGTGTGTTTAGCCCTTCTTCTGTTTAGATTTCCAGCTAACATACATGTACATGGAGCAGGCTTTTATGTTACAACTGTACAGTGAACCATAGCGTTAGCCAGCGAGTCAGCGGCCATGTTTTACATGCCCAGTTTTTAGAAAAAACACAGCTTATTCTTTGTTTGTTTGGTAAAACTGTATTGTAGGCTTTCTTTTTGAAAAATAAAAAGATATTATGCATGCTCTCATTTCAGCATAGCAGTGAAACTAAGAAATTAAAGATGGCAATGCTTGTTTTCTAACCAGAATGGCTGGACATTATTTAAGGCATTTTTCTAATTCCACAAATATGTGTTGCCCAGTTTTCTAATTTGCAAAAACTACTATTCAAATTTGTAGCTTATCCTCTGAGTATTAGTAATGCATTTTATTCAGCATGACGCATGTTGCTGTTCTCTAATTACAAAAATACTCCTTGAACGTTCAACATTACTGCCACCAATATAAAAGGTTTTATTAGGTTTTTATGTGACAGACCAACACACAGCAGCACTAATCTGTGAAGTGGAAAATCATGGTATTTAAAGTCTTTGTTTCATTTTTACAAATTAAAATCTGAAAAATGTGTGTATAGATTTTGCTCTCTTTACTTTGACAGCCCTTAATAAAATCCAGCGCCACTGCAGCTCCTCCAGACTTACCTTGGGTCCCTGTCAGTTTACATGGACGGTCATTTCTTGATAGGTTTACAGTTAGTTTTTGGTAATACTGCAGTGAACTTCTCCACAACTGAAATTATGAACAATATTTCTTTCATTTCACAATTATGGACCACTTTCTGTTGGTGTGTCACATAATATCCCATTAAAATTCATTAAATTTTGTGACAAAATGTGAAAATATTCAACAATAATCAATGATGGCATTTCATTTGAACTGTAAATAGTTTGTATGACTCTAGTTTTATAGATCATTAGTTTTCAAAATGTTTTATGGGCAACTTTTAAAGTTCTGTATACTGACAAGTACTGAATTCACATTTTATGCTGAGATGAAGATGTACAGCCTAACCATTACCTCAGTCTCTGCACTGGCGTTGGATGCAGATTCAGCTTCTGTTGCTTCCTTCGCTTCCTCCGACTTTACTTCCTCTTTCTCTTCCACTTCCTCAGCGTGACCGTTCACCTCTGGGGCAGCCTCCTCCTCTCCCTCTGTCCCCTTGCTGACGGGTTCTTCTGTTGGCAGGACCTCCTTCGTAGGAGATGTCTGAGAAGAAAAAAAACTTGATTAAAACCCAGTCTCAGATTTTAGATAACAACACACAGTTACAGTCACTGATTGTTAAAGTGAAATTGTGCTTTTAACTCAGTCTTAACAGGAAACTAACAACCTGGCTTTGAGATTTTTGCTTCTTAAACCATGTTGGCAGGTATCGAGTTATCCCCTTGCCCTCTTTTTCCTTCGCCTTCCCTTTTTCCCTTTCCTCTTCCTCAACGTTTGCTACTTCCTGGCCTTCTTGCTTGGCTGTCTCCGATTGGTCCGGCTGATCAACTGTTTCTTCCGCTTTCTCCTTCACCTCTGTCTCAGAGCCCACTTCTGTTGTCATGGTGACAGGTCAATCTGTAAAAAGAAAAAGGAGGAGGTGAGTGATGAAGCAGAGTCCGCCCTGATGAAATGATTTCCAGCCCTATGTTTTGGGTTTTGAGACTTCTACGAAGGGGGTCATGCATTGACCCCGATGCAAATCTTTATCTTACACAAGTAACACCTGGAAGCAAATGGACTCGTTAGTTTATGAAATCACATTTCCGCAAAGCAACTTTCATCTGGGTCAGGGGCTGGTTGCAAGCACCTCCATATAAACCCAGAGAAAGAGAGCAAACTCCTCCATTGTTCAAATATGAGTCACAATAGTTTCGTCCTGCAGCTGCGCTTAGCATACACAACCTCTTCAACCCAAATTTCCTTGGCAGCACTGTCCACACACAGCTTCTCACAGCAACAGACACTTAAGAGCAGCGTGACACCAATTTGTTGATAACACCGCGAGACCATGACTTGATGATCGGTCGTCAGGGAGAGAGAGAGGTCAGGACTGTGAGAATCTGCACACAGAAAAAGCGACTCAAACAGGTTTACAGTAAAAACGTGTTATTCAAACGATTTTAAGCTTCTCGTACAATCCATCATAACGCTGACGTGATTTTTCTATATAAACACCCTAAACGGTCCTCGACTTTCATTTATCTGCCTTGCCATGTTAAATAAGAGGACGAACAAGCGAACATCCACAGTGCAGCGGTGGTGCAGAGGGAGGCGGTCGGAGTAAAAATAGAACAGGTCTTCTTACGCATGATTGGCTAATGAGATAGAGCTGGGAGGAGGAGAGATGGATGTGAAAGGTGTGTGTATGTGTATGTGAAGCAATAAACTGGTTGACTCCAGGACAAAATGAGGAGATAAAATACACTCTTCTTAAGAGGTCATCCAAGTCCAATAAACATCAGATATAGGAGACATGGATGGTAATATTTTACAGCTTTATTCAGCTTAAAAACCTTTGCAAACTGATTCATTCGTTTTTCTCATAGTGGGTCAAGGCAAAAGAGTTTTATAAAAGAGAATTTATAAACGATTCAATTAGCAGAAAGAAAGAAAGAAAGAAACAGATGACAGTGATTTGTTAAAACCAAGAAGGTGCTTGTGGATCCAGTAAAAACTGAGCTACACGTATTACAAAGGTTTGGTCCTATTTCAGAAGATTTGTCATGAGTCACGTCATGGTTGATGTTTTACTGCAGATTCCACAGAGACAATGCGAGGCTTTCTCGTCAGCATCAGAGGAACGATGAAGAAACACTACACCAGGTGTGCTCTAAGCGAGCAGCGCCTGAAGAACATCTGTACAACAAAGTCTCAAGGGTTTTGCAGCCTCCAACAGGTTTTCTTCTAGGATTTCCCTGAATTTAGCTCCATCTACCTTCTCGTAGACTCCCACCAGCTGTGTGGTCCCTACTGGAGAAAAGCGTCCCCACACCATGATGCTGCCACCACTATGTTTCATGGTGGGGAATGTGTGTTCCGATCCAATGTTTTTAGGACACCAAAACAAATATTTCTACTCCGGGTTCCAGAGTGGAAAGATTTCAAAAGGCCGGTTCCGTGTCTTCTCTGACACGATGATGTCGTAGCTCCACCGGTCTCTGTAACCCGCCTCTTTGCGCCATGCTGCTTTGTTTACCTGGCGTGAGTTGTCTGTGTATGCCCGGTGTTTCTGTCCACTGTGTTTGGTGTGTGTCCGTGGCAGTGTCACAGCGCCACCAATGGGGCCGGCATACATACTACAGCGTTTTCAGCAGTGCTGCGTGCAGTGGTGTGGACGCACATTTTTTTCAAATCGTTTTTGACACGATGCCGTTTCTGCCTCCATGTGGACAGGGCCTTAGTTTTCTGCCATGCAAACTGTAGTTGGTTGGATATTGGCAAACCGTTTAAGTAAATTTTGAAGGCTGATGGTGGAACTGGATTTTATTTAGTAAAGTTTGCTCTGACAACAACAGACAGTAGCGGATTTTCTTTGTAGAAAATTTTGAAAACCATGTGTTGTTTCCCCCCCCTTTATAACTATGTGATAGCTATGTAATACTTTGTGTTTGGCTATAAAGTGGTGGTTATAACATGATCAAATATGAAATGGTTCCAGGCACTGTACGCCTAAATTAGGGTCTCTTACTTTATAAAAATGATGCAGTCCTTCTCAAAGTACAGTCCAATTTTGATCTAAATGTGGTATCTGCCTCTAAAAGTCCTCTGTACTTCACACGGTTAATTTAATAGTATTGAAAATCTGCTGTCGACTACAGAATTGATGGCTGAAAAGCAAGAGACCACAGAACATGAAATCACATTAAACTGCTGTAAATAAATATCACACCGCATGAATCTGTCTTATAAGAGAGATATGGATATAGTGACAAATAGCAGAGACGGTGCCTTTCTTTAAAATAGCTCCCAGTGGGTTTATTCAGAGATGGCACCTTAATAGAGTTTCGTCACGGCAGCTTAGGCCTGCTTTAAACTGGCCCTTTTTCTCTACAGCTATTTAACACCAGGAAGCTTGTTCTAGAGCTCCCACAACTTAAATCCCCCCCCTGCTTTCTCTTCATTGCTCTTTTCTTCTCAGCTCAGGAAGACTCTCTCTCCTTCTCTCTTCCAAGGCCCCGATTTACATTATCTCCATCTAAACTAGCACACATAAGCAGAGAAGTCCATAAAACCAACTTTACAACATCTGATGGGAGTCAAGTGTTTCTGAGCTACAACTGTAACAGATGGCTCATGCAGAAGAGGTCACGTTCAGGTTACAACACTGAATCATACGCTCATCGCCTAAACGAGCTATTGTCCTGTGTCTCTCTTGCTTCACTGAAGACGACTGAATTTGTCTGCAGGCACATACTGGTGTAGTGGTGCATTTTTATTCAATATTTTACGCTCAATTAGTGAGGTTCGGGAGATCAAGTTGTCTAAACCAGCATAAAATTCCTGAAAACGCACTGTAATGAAAGTCCAAGCAGATAGTGGACAGGCAAAAGATAAACACAGAAGTGGGGTTTGTGATTTAACATTCCTGAGCTTTCCCTGCTTTTACCTTTGTCTCTCACTTTGCATATCTCAGCTGATTTAATCATTATCCAGAGGCATGCAGAATTGCTGGCTGATTGCTGTTTCACTCAGCTTTGTGCGCTTAATACGATGAACATTACACTCGTTTCCTTTACAAAACTCCTACGGGGGGAATTATTACCAAAGATGAGAAACTCTCTTTTTTCACTGCTCTGAGATGCTGATGAGACTCCTGGTAACCTTTACTGCACATTTTCCACCTCTCCTGTTAGTTATTGTTTCCTAAATGAATGGATGAATGCGTGGTTACATGAGCTGATGAACTGACACCCTTACCTACTGTTTGTGCTTCTCTCTTACTTCCCTTCGCTCCTTCCCACCTACAGTTTCCTTCTGAAACCACGTTCAGGTCTTTTTTGCCTTCTCTTTCACGCCCCGCCTCTTAGTGAATGCCTGCCCTACTAACTGTCATTGCCATGTTTTTTCTGCTCCATCCTCTCCGCCGTCCCTCAGAGCTCCACTTCCCCCTAGGACCATCGCTCAGAGAAACGAGGGCAGAAAGCGGGAGAGAAATTCGGAGGGTGGGGTGGGGGGGGGGCGGAGTTAGAGAAGACCAGTGCGAGAGATGAGTGAGAGACACAGAAAGTGGCAGACAAAATGCATGAAGAAAAAACAACAGCACAAGCCGACTGAAACGGATTACTAATGGACGACGATCGGCAAGGGAATTAGACTTCCTCTCTAATTCCTCTCTTCTATGATGACCTCACTTTCATTTTTCCCATATTTTTCATTGCACTTGCTTGGAGTATTTATGGGCATCTTAAAAGCAGAGTTATCACTGCATAATTTTTGGACCGCAGACCCTTGCAACTGCATATTTTTTGACAGGGAAAGAGAGAGAGCACCACCCATTTGCTTTCCAGCTTTGCTGTAAAATCCCTATGATGTTTACCAAACTCAGATATGACTGGGTTCCCTCTTTCCACGTACATAAATATGTTTGTACGCCACGTAGATTGGAGCTAAATAGACATATAACAGCTTTAGGATCAGGGGATAAACGCGTATAATAAAGGAGCATAAAATAATGTTATTCAACGTTTTCTTTTATATGTTGTAATGAAGATAGCAGAGCTGTCAAGGTCGTACAAAAGCACATACGAACCCACCCACCCTAATCTATGGGGCGTAGCAGGGCAAGAGTGGAGGAACAGGTTTCTATGGTGAAGGCATTCATGGGCTACAACGATAAATCCCCAAGGAGACAAGAGATTACAGCGGCACAAATAAACATCGATGAAGGAGGGAATTGGTGACAATGGAGAATATTACCGTGTCGAAACCCTTTTCAAAGCACATCAGGGTTACATGTAATGTTCAATGTGGACCCGTCAGAGCTGGACTGTTATTTCTGACTCCTACCGTTTAGTGCTCAGTGTAACACCAGCAGCTTCATCCATGACAGTCTTTAAAAAGTGATTCTGCGACTAAAATAACTGTCATTTATGCTTTATGATGAAGCTAATTCAACTAATTTATATGCGAAAACAAGCCGCTACAGAGACAGTTTCTTGCCCTAGGTTATTCAGGTAATTCAACCTCGTCTTCTTCTTTTATAAAAACACTGTATACGTACATATTTACCAAAACAATTCATGTTTTATTTCCCATTTTAAATGTTAATATTTTAAATGTCTTCATTGAGAGCAAAATGGAACTTTAATCAAATTCCTTGTTTGTGTGCACAAATGTGGCAAATAAAGCTGATTCTGAATATTATCTGCAACACAAAGGGCCAGCATGCAAACTAAAAACCTACTTCTGTCTGTACTTTATTCTTACTGCACACAGAATGACATTTGAAACTTCAGTGAGTTGGCGAGGGGGGTCTTTCAACAGTAGAAGGCATGTATAATAGTTTCACTGAGCCAACAACTAAGGATGAGATCCAGTTATCTTTGTACTGTTGTACTTTAAATGATAACATTGTGGGTCTCCTGATTAAACGTGGCCCAGGATGAGATTCCCTCTGTATGCAGTTTCACATTATTACAGTATTTAAAACGTTTAACGTGATCTAATTGCTAAACAACTATTCTTCAGCCTGTTAAAATAACATCTGAGTTAATATGGTTAAAGTAATGTTATCTGTAATATTTATTTATTGTTAATTTCATTTCGATAAACGGCTTCGAAAAGAAAAATATAGTTTTCAAGTAATCATTGCACGTAATATTTAACGTTTTTCGCCTAATATTACCACGGTAACTAGTCAGGTTATCTGTTCGGGTAGCCAGTCTGCAGTAGGTTTGTTTACTAGGTAACTTGTAGGTAGCCAAACGTAGATTATAAACAGCCGTGCCTTAAAATGACTGAGAGGTAGTGAGATTTAAATTTTCAGAACCGAATTCTGACATTCAGTCTGACATTCAGATATTTTGTCGATGCACCATATGTAAGGTCAAGCTTTCCCCATCACTCTTCAGTAGACGTCATAGCTGGTATTTCCAGCAACAGGCAGGGGTTTGAAAAATGTACCTCAAAGGAAGAACAAGAGGTGAAAGAAGCTGCTTAAAAAGAAACTAGACTGTGAGAGAGCGAGCAGATAACAGGACGGCTGAACGGAGTACGGCAAAGTTACACTTTTTTAACTTTTTGAGCTTTCAACCTCTGTCTGATTTGAAAATGTCTGTTGGAAATCCCAGATTTGAGGGAAGAGTCTACATTCTGAAGTAAAGACACTCGGAAACTGCTGCCTTAGTAATAATAGCCGCGCTAATCTTCAATATAAGAGGCTAATGACAGAGAAAATGTGTTCCAATTACAATTAAAGATGAAGGTCAAAATGATTTAACATTAGTACAAAAACAGCGGAATATTTCAACTAAACACTAATAAACCGAACTGTGGAGCGTAATAAATACTAAAAGTGAACATTTTCAATCGCAAACTTCATTTTAGAGTTGCAATCAAATCCATATGTCATAAAAGCACATCCTCAAAGCTACTCTACGGATTTTCCCCTGTTACCTGCTCATCCTGCTATTGCACAAATATAAACTGGAACATCTCACCTCTACAAAGTTGTTTCTGATACGCTTTCACAAAGTACAATCTACAACACAAAGCATCCAGCTCAACCTAAAGAAATACAAATTCAACCCAGCAGATTGCAGAGGGGACGTCCAAATTGCTGGACGTCGAGGCGACAGGTCGCGGCTTTCCAGAGTATTGCATCATCAGCCAGCAGATGATAGTCTTCAATAAGGACACGCAGAATCCTACTCTGTGCTGGTCTCTTGTATATCATTCCATCTGTCACGCAATGACACAGAAAATATGCACAAACAGAAGCAGATGCATTTCAGCACACTAAAACACATTTAATACCATACTTCCCGAATTACAGGGGATACACACAACCCCCCCACACACACACAATAATAATAAGACACTTAGGAACACTGCCGGTGTAAAAATTCGGGACATGCCTGTCTCTTTACACAGCTCTCTGACCCTCAAACGGAGGATTACACAAAGGATAATCCTGGTGTATGTTTGCGTGCCTGTCTGCCTGTCATCCTTTCTACTAGCTCCCTGCCTTTGCGCCCATCTACACTTCATTTTAACCTTTCGCTGACATGAAACAACACAGGGAGCAATAAAATTGCTCCCTAGAGTCCTCCTTCAGCTTTCTAATCAATGTTCACCTCAAAAATGATTCTTAGAGGATGTAAACTATGCAATTAGTCTGGCTGCTATATCATTATTGCCGACTCATAGCTAGAATTGTCTGCTGCAAAGCGCCTGGTCTCCGTTTATTGGTACCTATAGTAATAAAATAGGGAAAACATTGTATCCCTATGTCATTGCGTCTGGGAGTGAAGAGGGAAAAATAAAATGCAGCATCTTAATGTCTAGTTTGGATCTCAATATAATATGTTTACCCACAAAAAAACTATTGGGTCCTATGCATAAAGTGTCCGTCTCTGTGTCGCTCTGTCTGGGGGGAGTGTGTGTGAGAATAGGTCAGCTCATAACTACTATTGTTAAGTACTAAACTCCCCTTTTCAGCGATTAAAGCAGTCAGGCGCAAATGGCCTGGCTGCGTGAATGTGAGACTGTGTGTGTGTGTGTGTGTGTGAGGGAGGGAGGGAGTGGTGGAGACAAAGAATGGGGGACAGGTCACACAAGTGCCAGGAGGGGTTATATTTTACCGTGATATCCCAGTATAAAAAAGAAGGACAAGAACAGAGGAAGAAAGCAGGCAGGGACTGAGCTGCAAGACAAAAAGAGAGATGAAAAGGAGAGACTTTGAAACTTGAGGTGAAACTGAAGAGCTTGCTCTGCAGCAGTGGGTGTGGTGACACTATGGTGGGTAAACATTTGATCGTGGTTGGTAATAACAGGTGCTCTGGCAAAGCAGGCGATCGTTACACTTGCCTTATATGACAAACTGATGCAGATGCCGTGTCCGCAGAGTATGCAACAATTAGAATAAACAGAAGCCCCAATCAGGGTGCTTTATAAATGATTATTTTGTCATGTACTGAACAAATTCTTCTTATTAACTTTTTTCGCATTTTATCACATTTCAACAACAGTTGTTTTTTTGCCTACATGCAAAACACTGTGGTGGAAAACAAACAGTGCACTGCCCTGAACACACCATCCCATTTTTTCCACAGCAGGAAAGCAGGTTGGAGCTGATGGGAAGATGGATGGGGCTAAATTCAGGGTGATGCTGAAGCTCTGCTCCAAGAGGGACACGAAAGCAGGTCGGAGTTGAATGGACATAAATGCAGGGCAAACCTGACAGAATACCTGACAGAGGCAACAAAACACACTGGGGTGGAGGTCCATTTTCCAGCAGGACGATGAAACCATTTCCATGTGATAAACTGCCAAAAGTTCAGACCTCATTCCAACTGACAACCTGATGTTTATATACGAAGCCCATCCATTCTGGCTGAGCTTGAGCTATTTGGCAAGGACGAATTAGCAAAGCCCTGAGAGTAATAACTGCTTGCCACATGTGGTTGTACAAAGCATCGTCCTTCCACGTCACAACGGTGCACTGCTTTGGGTTGATCCCTAAAATAAAATTCTAATAAAATACATTAAGTTTGGTGGCTGTAATGTGGCAAAGCTTAAGGGGTATGAATACTTCTGCAAGACACGAACACACCCACATATCACCAACTCATTGCCACCAGTCATCCATTAGCTCTCCATCCTTAACCCTGAACTCTAAAATTAGAAGATTCCCTGCTGACCACAGCAAGGTGTCCTCTTTTCTACACCCCTCTACTGTTTCCTCGGTCACTTCAAGGACACCGCTGCTGCTGTCCAACTTTAGTCACACTCTCAATCATTCTGTGAAAAATGTTTGCAGTGGCCACAACGTCACACGTATACAAAGGCTACAAAACCAGACAAATTAGTTAGGCGTCTGGTATCAGCTAATCCCAGACCAGTGACCTCTGACCCCTAACCAGGAAACAGGAAAAGACCCCCTTCTTCTGTTTCTCCCAACTGAACTCCCACTCCTTCATGTTTTTTTTTTTTTTACATAGAAAAATCTCAGTATCAGTGTCTGTTTTAAGAAAGAAAAATACCATTAAAAAACAGGATGTGATAAAAGTAAAATATCAAGTGTTTCTGGGTAATGTCAGAGGGTGTCAAGAAAACGTTGAAAACTATGTTTCTCAACAAGTATTGCCACGTTATGAGCCAGGAAAATTCAATGATATCATAACTCACTTTGCTTCGTGCAGCCACTTCCTGCCACAAATATTTTGACCTGAACAACAGAGTACAGACCCAAAACCCTGACTGCTTCTATTTCCCCTTCGAACCAACACAGAGTTCTTTAAACTCTCTCCAAAATGTTTTACAAACTTCAGAGCATCTCAAAAGCTGCTAATGAGAATTAGTTGGCAGGACTGAGCTCCCACTCAACCTTCTTGACCGGGACACTCCGTCTCTCATTTCGTTTACTCTCAGCATCCTTTCTTCTTTGACCAACCCCCTTCCCATGGTCCTAATTTGTCAAACGCTTCCATGTTATTTTATGATACAGAAAATTTTTTAAATGAATGTTCAAATGTAGCTGATCAATATGATTAAATGAGTTTAATTGAACTACTTTTATCAGAATCACGTATTAATTTAGTTCGGCGATGAACATAAAGATATTTTGTGTATGTCGTGTAGAATAAAACATCAGTTGATACCAAGTTTCACGGTCTAGCAGCCCCACTGTATGCCTTGCAAAGTACCATCCAATTGCCATCAGTGTGACTTTGGTGAAATACGCACTGAAGAAACTCTCACCGATTGTAAGCAATTTGTACGGCAGGTTTTGGCAAACACTTAAAGGCTCCCACAGAGTCGGGCGTACTCGAGTCTGCGGACGTTCGTGCATGCTCAAGGTGGGCTACATGCAGAAGTAAAGCAAACGTCCGCCGGATTTGTCCGGCAACGTTTTTACGGCTGCGTACCTAGTCTCCTAATAAACTGCTTGGCAGGAAAAAGTCCTCACTTCGAGCTGTTTTCTGGGTGACATACTGCTCCCAGCAACCAGTCACGAGGACACGTAGCATCACTGCCACTCTGTGCCGTACTGACAAGTGTTTTCCCCTTCTTCATCCCTAGTCTGGTTTTAAGACCTTACATACAACTTTCTTTTCTTTTGTTGTTCCAGAGGTACAAGGCAAATTAACTCTCCCCCCTCGTATGATGAAACCATGGCAGAAAGTGTGGGAAATATAGGTCTTCGTCACGAGAAATGTAGAAAATTGGTACGCTGGACTATGAAATCTCAAATGTCCGCGGAGAGTGCACACGGAGTCCCCGCTGCTCACAGTACACGCAAGGTAGGACGGACTCCGTGGGAGGCTTGCCAGAGCGAGGGCTATTTCATGACTGGGGCGTTTAGTCGACATAATTCATGACTTCACACCCGGTTGATGTGCTTTTCCCTTAGTGCCGCTGGTTGTTACCATGCTAGGAGCAACAGTGAATCTCCTTCAAAATCCTAAACCTGCACTGAATTATTCCACGCCAAACAGATATGGTTCATGAAGGCTTTCATTCTGTTGTTGAAAATATAGAGTGTCTAATCAATGTAGAATAATCCCGTTTAGCTTGAGTCTTTTTGCAGCTTCCATGCTTGACCCGATCTCAGGTGCATTCTAGGTAAAGCACTAAAAAAACATGAGCTCTTTTAGGATAATCGTTTGGTTCATTGACTTCAGCTTGTTTTGTGGCTGTGTATTTATTGTGGAACTATGATCTGAAAGGGGCTGATGATCCAGTTTAGCATTTTACAATCTGTATGACCTGATCCAACAAATACAAGTACTTTGCCTTCCTGATTCACCAAGAACTCAATGCATCGTCTCATGGGCTGAATGCATAGCTACACCCCTAAATCAACGTAGTTTGTACACTTGACCTTTTGGCTTTTTTATTTTTTTACTTTTAAAAAGCAAAACTTTGTTCCCCGTTGTTTTTATTGATTAATATGCTACACAAACAAAAAATATATTCTTTATGGATTATATAATTTATTATAAAGGTGGCAAAGTTCTTACTAGCTGTTTTCCATATGTAATAATACATTACAAACATGAATAATTGCCAACTAGTAATGTCGTTACATTCTCAATTGTGAGACACAAAAAATGGTGGTGCACATTTTTCCATTTAAACTTTAAATACATATGTACCTCCAACCATGATCACTGCTGTAATATTATTTTTTATTTAATTAAAACTATTTAATTATATAAAAAAAGTTTTCACCGTCTACAGTTTCTCCTAATCGAGGCTAATTTGTGGTCCATTCGCAGCTTTTATTCTACCTTTATCAATTTAAAGTGGGTCTAAGATGTTTTCCTGTTATAAACTGTTAATAAATGGGATAATCCTTTACTCTTTAAACCTAGAATTCACAATGATGTGCTGCTCGTTTCTGACTTTAGAAATCTGTGTTGATAATATGCCTCAAATATCAACTAACTGTGTGCACCAGCCCCTTGTTTCCCCCTGCTGCATCCTGACCTTTTGAAAATGAAGGCTTTGCCCCACGCTTCCCTGCCCTGTTCAGCCTCTCCCTGTGAGAATGTGACCCTATGCTGATTAATCTCTTTTTAACTATGTCTGGACCTGCGCCAGAGCAACAGTCCTACTCTCCGTCTCCGTTTTTTACTCTATCATTTCTTTCAGAAACGGACACATGCTGGGGAAGGCAGTTTGCCCTCTCTTTCTTCCTCTCTGATTTAAAATGTTACTGATGAACACAACGGGTTCCTTTTATTCTCTCATCAGAAAGTACTCTTAAATAGCTTTTTGCCCCATTTATGTTCATTTGAGATTCACATTACAGGTTTAACCAAAGAATCCAGCGCACCTTCCTTCCACATTTACATCCTCCATCCCACACATCTCAATTGCTGGTTCATTCCCACCGTCTCACCCTTTCACCCACCCTGCAGCGCTCACCCGTCCCTGTAATAAGCTGAACATTGCATTACAGTTTCCATTCATCCATGCCCCTCTCTGATCTCTGAGTGAAATGCGCTCCTGTGGTGCCTCATCGCCCTGCAACTCCAAAACCTAGAGACCGATACTTCCCTGTCACGGCTCACCACTACGCTGTAAAATATGTCCACCTTGATAATTGTTGTGACAATGTTAATGTCACCACAATGACTGAAAACTGTAGTTTGTTATGTAAGCAAACTCCTTCGCCGACCTGCAGAGAAAGGTCACAGTCAAGTGGATTCAGGAGGGACTGATTTTCTTTGCCGGTTTTCCAAACTTCTGTTAAACTTTGCTCATTGTGCGGATCTGAGTAGATTGTCTGCTTCTGTTGAAGCTACACACACACACACACACACACAGAAAGAGATGTTCCCATAGCCTTTCCGAATGGTTAAGCAATATCTTTCACTCTGTGTCGATTTAACTCACTTTCTTCTCTCATGTCTAAATCGTACTCACTTCCCTCCGCCTAAATGTGTTCCTATCTTTCCCATTTTGTCACATCACATCGCATCTACTCAAAGTTTTCTTTTTTATTTTCGGAACTCTGTCTCTATATCTTGCACTCAAAGCCTTTACAAAACAAACGAGAGGAAAGTACATTTTGTCAAACCCTTCTGCTGCATTATTTCTTTTCCTAACAATTCACTTACATCTAAGTTGAGGATTCTGCTCCTGAGAAAATGTAAAAAAAAAAACCCAATATGATTCAGAGATGAAAAGCCAATGCAAAGTTTCCACATGAAATAAGAAGTAATGTGAAGAAAAACATAATCATGCACTTATTGCAAGCTCCCAGCTATTTCTAATGAGGTGACTCTGCCCACCAGAACAACCAATTAGGCCTTCTCCTTCTCATTAGTGGGTTTAAACAGAACTGCCACTGTTCTGCACACCCTGAGAGTCTGGGAATGAACATGGCACTGATGGTTATAGATAATTGATACACACAGCGAGGGGTCTGACAGGAACAGGATCACCCTAAGACATGACGTGCTCGCTTGTAGCCCTATCTCATACCTAACTAAACAGTTTAATAACAGCGAATATACATTCTACTCATGTTTTGTGTTGATTCCACTCTTTTTAATCTTGCAGAAGTTGATTTTCTTGCAGCTGACTCTATCCAGGCAAAGACTACTTGCAATCTAATCCAGTTCTTGATTACTAAGTTAACACCACTGAGTTAGTGGGCCGTTTGAATTTACTTAGATTTTCAAACTAGAACTTGGAACTGAACGATATATCAAACCACGATCGTCAATGCATTATCAGTGAGAGCAATATTGCAATCACAACGGAGTGCTCGGATGGACTGCTTAGTAGTAGGGGTGTAAAGGTATACTATCATCACAGTTCGGTACGTTTTCCGAAATGCTTCAATCAAGAAAAATAAATAAAAAATATATGATTTTTTTTTTTTACTTCGGACAGCACTAAACAAAGAACCTTTTAATTTCTGAAATTATTTTGATTTCATTATGCTCTAACACTTAAAAAAGTGGACATTTTAGAACTGAGAAGAGATTTGGTTGGATTTTTCAATGAATTAATTAGCATAAGCAAACATAGCCAGTGCCTGGACAATAATATACCCACTTGAAAACGTCCAATGTTATAGTTTAGACATTTTTAAAAAAGAGTGTGCCCATATTTAACACCAAAACATTTTTAGCTCTCTTTCGAGTCGTTTTGATATTTTGACAACCAGTTGTCCCAGCTGTACCAGAATGCAGCATCTGGAGCTATTGGGATTCCTCTGACTCGCATCTCGTACATGTATGGAGTTTGGGCTGATTGGATGTTACAGGCAGCCATTTGGACCTCAGCTGATATTTCTCCAGTACCAGTGATGTCTACTTGCTGCGGTCCACCTTTCTTCCTCCAATGTAGTTACATGATAAACCTTAATGTTCCCAAACAGCAGAGTTCAGTGATAGCTGCCAATCCTCGCTGTGTTGTTTTGGTGTCACTTTTTAATTTGTGCACATAAAGATTCTGCATGTGTTCAGGTATAAAACAGCACAGTGATCGTTTGGTACACATTCCTACTGAACCACCAGGGTTGCACTGGATGCTTTCGTTACAAATATAAGTTGTTATACCCTTACTTGGTAGGTAATTATATTTCAGTAACCATGTATTAACATTCTGCTTGCAAATCATATAACTGGACAGGCTTTCACTGCTCTTGATGCCCATATTGGATATAGATTTTAGTGACCAGGATGCTCTGTGATGATGGAAAATATTAACAAGCTCGAAGAAAGTTGTTGGTTAGGCTGACATTATCACTGACCTATTCAAAAATAAGATTGCTTTCTTTCCTATTATTATGTAGCCCTAGTAGCAAATGAGGATTGTATTCAGTTTGCCTTTTATTTCGTTTCAACGACAGAAAAAAATTGAATACAGGCAAAATGAAACACATTTATAATGGCAACTAAAATTAACATATGATTAAAATAAAAACAAGATTAGCAGTTTGTTTGTCTGAGAAACCATCAAATTGGCCAGTATGGCTATGAACATGGAGCAAGGCAAACACTCCAAAGCTGATCAATATCTCTATCAGTGTCTCTAATGGGCTCTATGTAACAAAACAGCTTACTAAACCACTACTAATGCAGCCAGGTGGTAATTCTTCTTAGAGCAAACCAAAACCACTCCCCGTCAAGCTAAACTAGAAGCATCTATAGCATAGCTCTTAGGGAGCTGATATTGTTATCTGTTCTGTGACTGGAATCCTGTCCATAAACAACAACGACTGGTGCACATGACTGCCATAAAGGTACGGCTCAAAACCAAGATGGATTCTCTCTTTACTGATTAGGAATCCAGCTGCCTCTCAATCAGCTACCAGGGGAAAAAGATAATTACGTTATAACACACAAATGGAGCTATTCCTGGGTGGGTTGCTGATCAACGTGAAGAGAAGACACACTGAAACCCGTAATTAGAGCTAAATTTAAGGGTTACATTTAAAACCAAACGGAACAGCCCGGTGTCCTAGTATTAGTCTGTTAAGTCCTCAAGTTACATTACCTGAGCAGCACATACTACAAACATCTGGTGGGACGTCCTGTACGTTTAGAAAAACAAAAATATGACAGCCATGTCTTCTGCACATCAGCACACATTATAAACTTTTATCTGAATGCAGCTAACCCAAATGGATATGAGCCACAAGTGTTTTACGTGTCAACCGTGTGGCATTTTCATTGTATAACTTTGACACTTTCACAGCATTTACACAAAAATGTAAAATATGGTCTACTTGCTTTCATTTAAAAGCAAAGCAAACAAACATTTCCTGCTACTGCCCAAAAAATATCCTGATAGTTGCTGTTCTAAGAATGTTTTTACCAACATTTATTCATTATTTCTACAGTATTAACACCTCCTAAATTCAGTAGCAAATTTAAGCACTTATTGTACAAGAGTTGTAAGAGTATAACAAACTGATATTAGCTGGTTAAACTCTGGTTAGCCAGCCTGCAGTTGGCTATTTAACAGATTGGTTGTCAACTCTAGTTTTAAAACAGCGTTGCCTTAAAAAAAGCGATGGATCACACTCCTTTTGTTTCCACGAATGTTACCAAACAGCCGAATCTGACTGTCTTGTAAGCAAAGGGAAGGTGTAATAGGCTTTCTTTCAGCCAGCTGACAGGCAGTGAGCAGCAAGAGTTGGAGAAGGGGCAGCATGGCTCTTAGCTATGCTCAGTACAGCTGGAGAAAACTCCAGTCGCACTGCCACTTCCTCTGACATCGCATGAAACCAATTTTAAACAGCATGAACAGTATGACGGAAACTTTTTGAGGTTTCGGTAATGGAAATCAGCTACTGTATAATTTAGTGTGAAAGTCACATTTTCAACAGAACACAGATAAGAGGCTTTGAGTCGTGAACACTCACAATATCATCCAGGCATGATAAGCATGAGGATTTTGGTTATTTTCAGTCTCAATACCTGTTGGAGACCTCAGCACTTTTCCAATTATAAAAAGCGTTTAACTTGTGTGTTCTCAACACTTGGTAACAGGGTACAGAAAACACAGAAATATTTTCTGGACCAAGATGACCATTAGTTGTTTTATTATTTGTCCTGGAAGTAGTTCCAGTTATATTCACAGCCTGCACACCTTCGACAGAGATAAGGCGAAGCTTTTTTATAGTAGATATGAGTAGGTGGGCTGAAGGAAGCAAACATGTCATCAACAAAATTACTCAATTAATCGAGGGATTACTTACATAAACGATTACAGAAATATTCAATAGGAGTAGCACCAGCACAAACCTTTTATAAATCAGCACAATCTCAGATCAGTGTCTGCCAGTCTGCTGTCCTGTTTCCTTGACAGTCTGAACTAGCTGAGCCCTTTGCCATCTGTCAAAGTTTGTGTAAAATATTATGATACAGACACGCACAAACACCCTGCTAACAGGATCCTGCCAACCCTATAAAACTATGGATCCCTTAGTACCAAACCGCTTAAAGGGAACAATGATCAAAACTCATGGAAGCAACCAAATCTCCCACCCATATATGCTTGTAAAGCACTAACAGCTCATGTATGTCACATTTAAACGAAAACAATCACCCCGCCTATTAAAACTGGTGCTGTGAAAAACATTATTAAAATAGAGTAACTCAGCGGTGTGATGGTTAAATAACTCGGCATCTACTACTTTGTTTTGTCAGTGGCAGGAAGCTCCTACGTGTGTTGTCCCACAAAAACGGAGCCGGATGTTTAAAACGGCTCTGAACGCATCATTTTTAAAAGAACCTACGGTTAAAATTGACGTACAGGTAACACTAAGATGGATCCTAGCTATCCTCTACCTGTACAGCACCAGAGTCTATTGGTTTTGAAAGATAAACACAAACATGTAAACACTAGAGTGTAGCTTAATTTACCTAAGCTAAAAAACATTCCCGCGAGGTGTCTTACGCTGACGACGTAAATCACATCCGAAGGAGAAGCAGCGGGAAGCGGGGGGAGTTAAGGTGATGATAACAGGGATAACATGGAAGGCAGGGGCCATGAAGCGTCTTAAACCGAAGGTATGAATTAATTTCCGTCATAACGGGCTTTAGTGGAAAGCGGCGTTTCTTTGACCATTTCTCAAACTCTCTCTATGAATAAAGTGGCTATTCGTGGAGGTTGAGCATATGTAACCTCATGGGTACAGCGTATAGACCAAAACATGATGCAGATCCGAAAAGCCACGAACCAGCCGATATGTCGCTGATTTCTCCATCACGTGACTTTAAAGGAGATAAAAAAAATTAACCATTACCTGTTTAAATCTCCAGAGATGAGTATGGAGGGGATTTTCCCAAACGTGGAGTCGCACTCGGTTCTGCTCCAAAAAATAATGCGCGTCCCACTGACTCGGCCTCCCAAAAATCTCAACTACAGTCCCCACACCAATGATCTGGCCTGAGCTCAAATGAAACATGTCAATCATCCTCAAGTCCCGCCTTTTACAGTGAAATAACATATTTTACTCTGTTCTCATTGGCTTAGAGCAATTACTGTATTAGAGTATGAAATGTGATTGGTCGCTTTGGTTTTCAGTTTGAAATGGTGGGACGTACGAGCGAAATGTGTTAAGAGTCAGGGTAGCACGGCAGCTCCTCCTAGAGGCTAAGTTATGCAACATGATTATATTTTTTCTTTTTTGAAACGTTTTTTTTTAAACATTTATTTCGAAGGACTCTTCATACTTGGGATACAGTTTGCATGTTTATTTATCATATATTTTAATATCATTGCAGTATATATTTTTAGAATTTGTTTGGGCTGAATGAATAGTGAATGCATACTGCACTTTCCTTATTGATATACTGCACCCATGCTGCCCTTTGCTGCTTTGTGCTAATACATTTAATTATATGTGTTTGAATATCTTTTTTTATTCCTATTTGTGACTGTTATACTGTGGGCTTTGGACAAAGGCTCAGACGCATTCATAAGCAGAGATAGAAGTGAAAAGTTTGAGCCCAAATGAAATGTCTGTCGCTGCAGAGGCAGTAGGCTACATTCTTCTAATAATCTGGTATTTGTGCTGCATTGTTGAAGAATTCAGATATTGAATATTTGTTCAAATTAAAGATTTTGTTCACAATTCATTTTTTGCATGTGCAACAGCATTAAATCATTTTGCCCTTGCAAATGTATTTATACATTATTCATTTTTTGTTACATTTTGTCACATTAAAACTAAAAGCATCAATATATTTTATTATTTTTCATGTTAGACCAACACAAAGTAGAACATAATTGTGAAGTAAAAGGAAACATGGCTTTTAACAGTTTTAGGGGAAAAAAATGTGAAAAGTGTGACATGCAGCCACTGATGCCCCTAATTGAAATCCGGTGCAGCCAAATGCCCACCTAGTTAGTTACCCAATTAGCAAACAGAGTCTATCGGGGAACAACTTGATCTCAGTAGAAATCCAGCTGTTCTGTGAAGGCCTCAGAGGTTGGTTGGATTAGAGATCAAACAGCATCACGGGGACAACGAAACACTATTAGAAATATGGGCAGAGGGACAGGGCCAACCTGAAAATGTGCAGCCAGAACTATAACGGCATGGTTATATTTTCAAATGGCCCACTCCGTTTTTAGTTGTGAGAAAATTATGAAAACCGTTTATCCTTTTTCTTCCACCACGCATGTCTCTCTTCTTCTTTGTGTTAGTTTATCTCATATAATCCCAAAATAAAATACAATGACAGTTCTGACATGATAAAATGTGAGAAAAAACGGGTATGAATACTTTGGCAAGGCATAATAATGTACCTGCTGTTTCTGGTATGACCTTTTAAAAATGGCTTACATAAACACCCTCATCAAAAGGCATATAAAGCAAAGTGGTTTTGATTAGAAACTGAATCATCCCTTCATTTCTCAGACTCTTACAAGACTCACACAAACCAAACGCATGTACAGATCATTGCATAACACTGCCACTGTGCACGGACACCCTTACATATACCAGCACACACATGCCTGTTAAAGAACCTCATGTAATTAGCTTACAGTGTAAGGAACCATGCAGATTTGACATCTACATAAGAGGAGTAAGCAACCCCAAAAGGACAGCAGTCATCTGTAGCAGAGGGATGTGTATGAATGAATGTGCCGTATGAACAAAACACTTGTAGCTAAATAGACCTTATGGAACTCAGGAAGGACTCCCAATACTAATAAAGAGGTGGGTGGAGTGTGCTCCCTCAGACTCACCATTAGTGATGTAGCATGGATCCAAAGCAGGCCCAGCGGGAGCATGCGCACAGACACAGAGAGGGAAATGAGAGCATATTTAGCACAGATGCTGCTTAAAAGCTCAGGCTCCCCCACCCTCCCCCTCCCCTCACCTCAGAGCACATCAGCATGTTTGTTTAATGAGCTGCTCCCAATGTGCTCTAGCAAAAAACAAGGTACGCCAATGGAGAAAGACTCAGAACTCAATGTCCTCAAATTACACTCACATGTTAGGATTCGACACAAGAAACCGGTCGCTAGAGGGGACCGGAGTAAATCTGCTCTCTGATGCAGCAGCAAACTGACGAGTTTCAGTGAAATTGGGCTGAAAACGATTAAAATAGTCCAAACAAAGACACCTGCACACAGCTAGTAACTAACAGAAATTATACAAGGTTAAGCAAATGACAGTCACATGCATGCCTTTTGGATAACCAGCTCTTTGACAAAATCTCTTAATGGACTTTGTTGGGTAGTTAAGGCACAATAAACACGAAAATGAACATAGGAAACAGAAAAGTCTACCTGATATTTAACAGCAACATCCTGCAAGAAAAGCTCCCACAGTCATGAAAATGGAGCTAATCAGGTTGCTGTGATGTATGATTCTGAAATTTCCTTCCTTCTCTCCTCAGCTGTCCAACCACAACCCCTCTCCTCACCCTGAGAAGCTTACAGAGCAGCTCCTCATCCTGTGCTCGCCAGATTTATGCTTGCTGCAGAGGCGATCATACCGGGATAGCCATGTCCTTGCTGCAAACTAACAGAGTATGGTATGATCTATAAGCAAAGAGGCTAAAAAATTGCAAACAAGAAGAGAACTAGCTGTTCAACTTCCCATGTAGGCACGAGATCAAGGCAGTTCAGATTCTCCGGAGGATTAGTGTCAGGCCCTTCTGAGGGGAATTACTCCGACACAGCCATCTGGACAGCCTAACACTGTCTACAAGAATAGCTATTGTCCAGCCATGACGGTGACTTTATCTGAGTTCTGATCCGCCTCTCTTTCAGTTACCCTGAACCCATAACCTGAAAAAAAATCAAATTCAATTCAACACTTATACGTAAACAAGATCTAGATTTTGCATCAGTCTGTTGGCTCGGAAGGCATACTTTAACAGTGTTGGATAAAACACTTTCTCTAACTGAATTCTCCCTAACAAGACTTCAGTTTAAACCAATCAGCTTTAATTAGTTTACCCAATCTAGGGACTTTTATGGATAAATCAGACTGACTTAATCGGGTTAGAAAGATGTTTAATTAACACAAAGGTTTATGACACTATTATACTATTATATCAAAACGTTCATAAATAAAGGATCTCAAGAAATTAAAGTCAATCCAAAAATGACTGTTTGTAGTATATTTGGTTAACTGAGGGGCTGCACGGTGGTGCAGTTGGTAGCACTGTTGCCTTGCAGCAAGAAGGTCCTGGGTTCTTTCTGCATGGAGTTTGCATGTTCTCCCCGTGCATGCGTGGGTTCTCACCGGGTACTCCGGCTTCCTCCCACAGTCCAAAGACATGCCTGTTAGGTTAATTGGTCTCTCCAAATTGCCCTTAGGTGTGTGAATGAGTGTGTGCATGGTTGTTGGTGTGTTGGCCTTCGATGGACTGGCGACCTGTCCAGGGTGTACCCTGCTTCTTGCCCATAGACTGCTGGAGATAGGCACCAGCTCCCCCGCGAAGCGGTATAGAAAATGACTGACTGGTTTACTAAGATTCTTGCACCAGGTAAACGAAAGCAGTCATGAATTAATAAAGAAATATAAAAATCAATATCAATGCTATTTGTTGTCTGTTGTAGAGTGTAAATTTAAAGCTGGTATAGTTGTCTCATTTTTTTACTTCCATTTTTCTAATTAACTCAGTAGGACATAGACATAGAGGGATTAACAATAAATACAATCCCTGGTTATCTGTAATTAGTTTGATTGGTAAATAAAATAAATCTTTTTTTGATAAATACACTGTTGTGAAGTTCCCCACTGGAATGGATCTTTTTCTGGGATGGGTCAGGGATTCATCCTTCAGATCTGAATTTTGATAAGATAATGACATGCAATACAGCACTGAATAAGATCCATTGTTTATGTACATTAATGGAATTTAAAGAAGCCTTTTAATCTACTACAAATGCCATAAATCAACCTCAGAGACATGATCAAAAAGTAATTTTTATTTGAATTAAAAATTTGTATTATTCTGTGATATTTCAGAGGCTCTCGGGGGCCATCTGTGGGTGTGAGGGCCCAAAGCAGTTGTTTAGTTTGTTTATGCCTTGGGTCTTCCCTGCTCTGAGCAAGTTTAGATGCTTTTTTTGTAAACATATTTTCTTTACATATAAAGAGCGAACAACTTGTGCCTACCTTCAATGACATGTTTTATGGTCTTTCCCATTTTGAAGAGTGCGTTACCTCATATTTAAAATGTGTTTTTATATACTCTTTCTTTTGTTCTTGATGTGGATCTTTCTCCACTAAATAAGGTTGCTCAAATTAAAGTTTGGATCATTCAAAAATCTTTCCATGTGAGATTACAGTGCAGGAAAAGGTCAATTTATAAGACCTTTTGCCTATCTTTAACTGTGATGTTAATTAAAAGAAATTAAATGTTACAGATAATGCAACATGTTTAATTTTGTTGCTGGTAGCCCAGAGCTTGTCATTCACATAGGAATAAAACAAAACAGACCTAAGGATTGTATGACAGCTCACCTCGTAGTTTACTGCAGATAAACCTCTACATTTTAACAGCTACTGCAGCAATTTGTAGTCCTGTTCCACAGATGGCGTCGTATTGCAATGTTTAGACCTGAAGGTCACACAGAATGCACATCCCCTGTCCTAAAAGCATCACAATAAGCAGGAAATACCTGGAAATATGTCAATAACCGACTGGAACGACTTGAGTCAGTATTTCCTCGAATGACCCCGCTTCTCCTGCTCTTTTTATCTTCCTGCCTGTTGAACAAATATAAAGACACTGAACAAATATTTCCCCGTGAGCTCATACCTGTTTGCTTGATGTAATGTCAAACGCTTGTGCCCTCTTCCTTCCTTTTATGTGTCTTTGTATGTGTGAGTGGTAACTCTAAACTCAAGAATCATGTGTCACACAAGGAGAAGCACAACCGAATGAGCACAGAGATGAAAACACAGTCAGGCAGAGACTAAAAACATAGAGGTGTATGTTGAACAGGAGCAGCAGAAAAATAGTCGTTTACTGAAATTTTCTTTGGTGTTTCTCAGATGGGAAAGGACACCAGTCTGAAACATCGTCAGATCCCTGCCTGGGCCCTAACTCTTAGTTTTGGTTTATGTGTTTCAAGAACAGTTAGCTAGAAACATCATGAAATGCTATACCTTTAAGCAAGTTCTGCAAACACACACCCTGAGTGTTTGAATATGTATGTTTGTGCAAGGTCTATAACTTTACGGCCATAAGCAACTAGACACCATTCCGAGATTATTCTTCATTTCAATTTAACAGCCTAAATGAGTGTCATTAAATACAATCTTGGCTCCTGGGTTAAACTGAGAAAAATGTTTATAAAAAGTAAGGTTTATAACAAAATATGTCAAGCCTGTATTTTTGAATAGTATTGGAACATACTAAAAGCCCAAAAGGCAAAACCTGCAGTTTTTTATTAGAAAATTATTTTTTATGAGAAATATATCATTGCACTCTGTTTAAATCTGATCACATCTCAGTGCAAGAGTAAATAGTTTCAAAGGATGTCGGAGTCCCCACAAGGATGGAATTAGCTACGAGACCTTCAGCAAGAAGCTTGCATAGAAGGTGACAGCTGCTGCTTTGATTATAGGGTTTCTACACAGTCTGGAATAATATGGAAAAGTATGGATTTGATTTTAGTATTTTCCAGGACGGGATCAACATGGTCAAAACAAAATAAGAGTATGGAAAAATGTTTGTATTTCCAGACTTTATTCTCTATTCTGTTGTCTAAATGTTGTCCTTCCCTCTGTTCTTCATTTCATCTTTGTTTGTATCCTTCCTATATCTCTTTATTTTCCTTGTTTCCTTCCTTCCACCTTCCCTCGTGTCCTTCTTTGCTTCTTTTATCTATTCTGTAACTTATATCTCTTTTTGTGACTTTTTATCCTTTATCTTGTGTTCTTTCTTTTTTCTTTGTGTCCTTCCCCTGTCCTTCCATCCTTTTTTCCTTACTTGTGCTCCTCTTTCTCTCCTTCCATGTGTAATTTCTGTCTTGTGTTTTACCCCAATCCATCTGTCCTGCCACTGTTTTTTCCTTGTGTCCTACCTCTTTTCTTTTCATGTGTCCTTTCTTCTGTCCAGCTTCTGATTTTCTCTGGTATCATATGTAAAAGTCTGCCTTACTTACCAATATATGCCTTGAATTCATAGTGATGTTTGTATTTCATTGTTTAAAATGACGTTCAAGAATTTTCCCATGATAAATGTGTGCGAACCCAGTGTTTATCTACAAAGAGAAGTGATATAAAATGACCTTCAATCATTGGAAGAGCTTGAAGAAAAATTATCTGAGGAACACCATCTCCACAGTCAAGCACAGAGGTTGAGGCATAATGCTTCAGGACTTTTTTTTAAGACAATTTGTTCAAGACAATTGCAGACTTTGTGGGGGCAAAGTCTGCAATTCTGAGTTCCTGTACAGGAATTCAGAATAACTAGATATGGACTTTACCATAGCTGTATATTAAGGCAGGTGAGGCCAGGTTGATCAACAGTTATGAGTGGTTTGAAAGCAACCAATAGGATTATCTGAATCAAACAACTGGAGAAAGTATAAAGGGTGATTTCTGACAGAAGGATTGTTGAAAGATGGGGAGGGAAGGTTTACAAAACATGCTAAGATGTTTGACTCAACCAAGTAGATGGCTTGGACATGTCAATAAGAGGAATGGTGGAAATAATGGACAAAGCATGCTGGTTATGGAGCTGCAAGGTTAGTAAGAAAAGAGGAAGACTGCTGAGAGGTTTTATGGATTTAGTAGACGAGGATTTCCAGAGTGTTAGAGAGAGAGGATGATACTGTGTTGACATGGAAGCAGAGGTTTCCTGTGGCGCCCTCTCGAGGAAGCAACTGAAGGAAAGGCATCTTGGAAAACTTTGGAGACCTTAAGATCTCTTAATGTTTTGTAACATAAATTATAGATACTGAAGTCCTCAAAACAAAATCCATTGACATTGACACTTTCTGCAATAAATAACATCAAGAGCTAAGAAACACCTCAACAAACCATGAAGTTAAATGAGTATTATAGTTGGTAAATTATTAGTATTATAGAATTTTTATGATTTCAAGTCACTGAATTCTGCATTTTAGCCAAAACTTTGTATTTGAAACACCTTTGTTGCTGTATTTAGGTCATTTAGGTATTTAGCATCAAGCAATATTTATGAGCCAATTTGGATGAATAGACAGTCCAGCAGACAATGCTGCTGTGTCCTGCTTCCTAAGTGCAACACACCTGATAGCTTTGCATCAAGATTGATAAGCTTCAGTGAAAGCAGTCAGCAAGCAAATGGGCTGAAAAGAATTAGTCTTCAGTTTAGGAATAGCAGCTCTCTGTGACATGCAAATTCTCTTTACAAATACTGCATCACAACACTGTGGCAGGTCTTTTATTGATATGTTTACATATTTCTGTGCTAGTATTCGTGGTGATTTTACAAGTTAATTTTTAAGGTTTGATTTTAGTACAGTGTAGTTTTAACTCCATAAAATTACTCTTGTGTTTAAGATTTTGAGCTTGGGTTGCAAAACACTCAAAAGCCACTAGAGGGCAACAGACAATTCTTGCATTACCAGAGTCTCATTTGAGTTCAGGAAAGATGAAGTCCTAAATTTTCTTCTTACGTTCCTAAATAAAGTCTTGTTAGAACATTAAAATGTTTTTTAATATTTGTTTTTCTTGAAAACTCAACCATTTCATGAACAGAAGAAAGTAGATGGTACAAATCTAAACCCCTATGTCCTACCATTTAACTAAATATATGTCCACTGTCAGTCAATATATGACCACTGTCAGTCATTAATATTGTGTAAAGGTTTACAACAAACTGTTTCACCCCATCACATAGGTCTGCATTAGGGAGGCTGCTTGTTGCAAAACACTAAAATGTGAAAAGTATAAGTAACATTCATGACTATCATCTATTTGAGGTATTTTTCGCCGACTGCTTGAGATCTCCATCAGGTCAAACAACCAGCCTGCAATGCAAATTAGTTCTTTTCAAGTGGGATTTAAGGCCCACATTCAATAAGAAAAATCTTCTACATCTGAGTTTACTGTTAGAGCAGACACAGTAGATCCATAGGCTTTGACTTTTGGTCAAGTCCTCATCTAATGGAACACCAGAGACAACTTAGAGTCTACTAATCAAGAAAAAGGTCCCAGATCCCAGATTAACACCTTCAAACTTGACTGAAATCTGCAGTCACTCAAATGGAGTAAATTGTTTTCTAGGGAAAAATGTTTATGGTCAAAGATTGAGCAGTTTGGCCACTATGTCAATAGGAATGTTTAAAGAGGTCAGTGTAAGGCTTTTGGCTGTCAAGCACGGTGGTGGCAACATCAAGATGAGGGTCCATGTCACTACCAGAGCTACTGGTGCATTGCGCAAAGTGAATTGAATAATGAAGAAGGAGGATTTCCTCAAAATTCTGCAACTTCCCTTTAAGCCAACAGCTAGATGACTAAAATTGGGACATCATTTATTCCAGCAGGACAATGATCCCCAACACACACAAAACCCAGTTCCATGCGACCTCTGACCAGCAGTATAGTTCTTAGGTTTCTGCAAATCCAGCATTTATCAACATTAGTTTTATGAATTTCCCCTCATCAGTGTTTCCATACTCAGACCCATTCAAACTATTAAACATATTTATTTATGGAAAAAAATTTTTAAAGTACAGTATAGATTATTTGCACGTGATCTGCTTTCTAACTAATTCATTGCAGAGAATTTTTCCCCAGCTGCTTTATTGCTCTTTGTGGACGACAAATTCATTTGACCGCAGCTGCAACCCTGACCACATTCAAATCTTTAGCACTAATCTCTTAGTTGAACCTAATACTCCAATGTTAAAAGGATTTATCAACTTAATTTATGAACTCCTGGGAAAAACTAAGAAAATAAATATGTATGAAAAGTTAAAAAAAAGGACAACCCAAAGGCAATTCAAGGAAACTACTTTGATAAATTAAAATATTAATTGCATTAGGCTAATTAACCGAGGCTGATTTGAGTTATATGTCCCCACATCCAAACATAAATCTAGGGCAAGTAAGACCGGAGCAGACTATGGTGTTGGCGATCCACAATGTAAAACGATGCCACAATTCTCTGGTGAAGTGGAAAGAAAATCAGGCAGCATAAATACACAGAGGCACTTGTTTCAAATGAAAATAGAGAAATCAAGTCTGATGGAGGGAGTTAAACAAAGACATGCAAGAACAGGTAAGCAAAATCACAAAAAATCAATCAAGCACCATGACAATAGTTTTATTGACAACAAAGTGTTATTTTAATATTGAACTGTAAACAGAATACAACTGGGTCCTAACAGACTAAAACTTACATTAAAATAAGAACATAAACAATACACAAAAAACAGAACACAAGAAAAAACAAAGAACTTCTACAAAAGGCAATTAACTGCATGAATGCCTGTAAGATCTGGATATGGATGAGTTTTGTATAGAAAAAATGATTGACTTTTGCAGAGTCTCGATCTCTACCTCCTAAAATAAACAAATTTGGGATGAAGAAAGCTTGGTTTATGCTTGACGTATTGAACAGGGGACAAGGGTGTGCGCGCCATCAGCGACGTAATCGCGCCGTACCCGCCCCTGCGCGAGTGCCCCACACGCTGTCGTGCATCCTGGTTGTGCACCTCCGCATTTTTGTAACTTGGCACGATCCATTAGGGATCCATTCAGAATCAACGCAGTTGAAGGAGCAAACATTTCATGCACACATAAATCACTTCTTCATGAATGAGCAAAAGGAAGAGAGTAACAGTAAAGATGAACAACTAAGAAAAAGGTAAGAGTAATGCGAGTTACAAAATTTGATTTTATGCAATAACAGGTTTTTAAATAGTTTTTTATTGTTGAAAGTTTGAAATTGTATCTGGTGATGTATCACATGATGTTGGACTTTCTCGTCCAACATCATGTATCTGACCTCACAAATACGTTTTTGTAAGAATGGTCAAACCAATTCCTAAATCTTGTCGAGACGTCTTCTCAGAAGAGTTAAAGCTGCAGCTGCAAATGGTCAGCCGACTCCCAATTTAACTCTATGGATTAAATATGTGATCTCAGCTAATGCACTGGCCCATGCTTTTTAATTGTGCCATCCCAAATTGCCCGATGTTCCAAAATAGATGATGCACAAATTCCTCTCCACCACATCTCAAATATGCTCGTTTGGATTAAGGTCTGGACTCTGTGGTATCCAATCCATGTGTGAAAAAAGGTCTGACATTCTACTTCAACCACTGTTTAACAATTTGAGCCCAATGTATCCTGACCTTTTTATCTTGGAATATGCCCATGCCATCCAGGAAGAAGAAATTCCCTGATGGAATAACAAGGTAGTCAGCTGACCTCCTTCTTTGGGCATATAAGGTTGTTGAGCCTTGACCTGACCAACTGCAGCAACCCCAGATCATAGCACTACTCCCATAGGCTTGTATGGTAGGCGCTAGGCATTTTCTTACCTTGGTGTGCTCCATTGCTCCAGAGTCTAGTCTTTATGCTCTCAAACATATTTTATCTGTTTATCATTAGCCCTACTGCTCATTGGTATTAGGCTATGCAGCTGTTTAGTCCCAATCCCTTGAGTTCCCTTCACATTGAAACAAGGAAAATATGGAAACAGTGTATCCCTGTTTTGAATAACTAGGTGGTGTTAAAAAATTTGGGCCGTGCCTTTATAGCTGGTGAGGAACAGAGCGACTCTAAATGTTGCTTGATTGTAATATCTCCCTCTTTGTGAGGTTATTCCTGCTTTTTGGATTTAGTACATGTTGCACCTCTGCTTTTGTATTATGTTGAGGGTCGTATTTTCTTTGGGAAGCTAAATTAAAATAAATGAAATTGTCTAATAATGCGACTGTAGATACTGTACTGTATGTGTGTGTTGCAATTTATTTTATTTTATAAATCCTTAATCTCAACTGAGCATTTATGTTGAGCACATCAAGTAGTCTGCTGCAGCTACTGTAAAGCAACAGGTACATCTTATTTGCATCTGTCCTGGACAGATTCACCAAGGAATTTTTTCCACATTTGTCCTTATATACAGGCTCTAAAAGTCATATATTTTTTTATTATGCCAATAAAATGGTTAAACCTTTTTAATGTTCTGGACCTACACAGAAACAGAAATCAATGTAAATAATATTTTCCACAAAGATTCAAATTTTCATTTAAATACAGTTTTGCCACATATTAGACCTTTTTTTAAATGACTCAGTTTAAAAATATCAATAGTATCTATTAATAAAAGCTATATTTCAACTGTACTTATAGTGAAAGTTGTTTATAAACATTTATTTGACGGTAAATTCAGTTTACACATGGAATGTTATGATCCTTGGGTTTTGGTTTTCATTTGTGTTTGTGTTTTGATAACTTCTGAGGTCATTATTACTGTTTATTAGGTCTTTTCATAATCAGTTAACTTTTCTGTGTTCATTATTGCTAGAAAGGTTTTGCCATATTAGTTCCTTCCTTGGTGTTTATTTTCTAATGCCCCTTTTCCATTAGTCCCTACTCAGTGCGGTTCAGTACAGCTCTACTCGCTTTTTGGACTTTTTCATAAGTAAGGGTTACGTTGAAAGATTACTATTTTTGTTACCTGGTTGCTTGCTGTCGCAACCATGTTGAGTCGTGCTGAAAACGCGACGTCAGAAGACTGTAAATAACTGATTGCATAAGGACAGCGTCACTAGTCACAGCAGACATATTATAATGACTAATATCTTCAACCATTAAATTGTTGTCTGCTGGGCTTATTGTGTATATGACCATTACAGCAAGCTAGCATTAGGTAGCGATAGCTCACCATCACATTTCCTTTAGCTTGTACCACTCCATGGCTTCCCTCTCTCTGCCCTACTTATCTAGAGTGGTTCTTCTTGCCTGGGGATGGGTACCATTCATATTTGAAATGATTTTCTGTGGGTCCTGACTTGAAGAATCTCTTGAAATCTCTTGAAAATTGAAGTTGTTTGGTACAACAAAATATGTTTCTCTTTCGTTAGCTGTTTTATTTTTTTCATTGAAAGTAAGATGACAAATATCCAGATTTACGCATAGCCCCTTCTTGTCGATGATGATAGCCAAAAACATTTTTCTAGACCCACAAAATAGAAAATCTTTATCCCATAAAAATAAAGGAAGCTGCAGACCTTTATTCTTTGAAAAAATGCAAATGTAAGACACGTTTTATGTGTTGGATCTACAATGTTTAACAAATCTCTTTTCTACAAAAATTAAACTGTGTTATTTCATTGAAATATTGCTGTTTTTAATTTACATAAGTGGTTTTGCATTTTTTTTGGAAAAAAAAACAAAACCTTTTAGTTGTGTCTCATGAATACCTTTACATGAGAATTTCGGCCCACATATCAAAACGTTTGGACACCACAGCTCCAACACACAGCTGTTGTCCCACCCCATGGGTACTGGTGGTGGGGGGGGTGAAAACATTTTCTCACCTAGGGCACCAAAAAGACTAGAGCCGGCTCTGAACACGATGATTAAATGAGGGCAGCTCTGCAGTGGCAGCATTTCACTTTGGGCTCGAAACTTTTCACGTGCGTGCGAGGGTTTCCCCGGTGCTGCACGTGCACGTGTGCGCAGATTTTTCAGTTTTTTTCTCGTGCAGCTCACTGAACCGAGTCCGCGCGAGGGAGTGACAGAGAGAGAGAGAGAGAGAGAGAGAGAGGAGAGAGAGAGCTTCCGCCTTTAGACTCGTAGTCACAAAACGCTTTACTACACTCAGAGACGAGTCGAGCGACGAATGACAACAGACATCTCGACCCAAACAACTGCTGTCCATCCGCAGGACAGGACAGATAGCAGCAACCCGGACTGTTTAGCGGTTTAGGCTACTGGAGAAACAAGCAGATGCTCTTCGGAGGGAAAAGATAATTTTCCTCTTTTTTGAGCGGGGGTGTATTTTGTGTGTGTGCGTGAAGAGGTGGAGAAGCAAAAACAACCCCCCAAAAAAACAACAAAAACCGGCGAGTGCGTCCAACAAAGTTGCTTCGTGACAAGTAAAAACAAAGATGGTGCACGGCGGCGTATGTTTCACACATAGAGACACAGCATCTGCTCGGTTTAATTAAAGTGTCCCGGAGAAGACCCGGAGGAGACGGGACGGGGTGGAGGTAAGATAGCACCGGGCCGCGGTGGCATGCCATCACCCGTCAATATAAACTGATTGTTGCAGCTGGATGTTGTTTATTACACTTTGGCACTAACTACACTGGGCTCCGTGGCAGAGTGGAGACCCTTCAGGAAAACAGGCGTCGACATTATTTAAGATGGTGGGAAAGTCAAGGAATGTGAGGAATTTTAAACGAGCCTTGTGTAAATGTTGTCTTACACGAGCTGTCATGCACATTTCTTTTTGTGAGACTTCTTGCAATGTAAAGAGTAGCAGCACTGATGATCTGTTCACATTTTCAGTCATAGTATCTTGATAAAGTTGGATATGCAGCCCTACATCCACAGAACATTAAGTTATTTTACAAATATTCTTATCTAAGGCTGTTTACAAATAAGATACAAAAAAACACCTTAGATAATTACACGATTTTAAATGAACTAGACACATTTCTTATTGTAATATAAATATTCTGTATTTCTTGCTAGATTTTAGGTTTGAATATTAAGTTGTACTAACTTGTAACCAGATTCAATTGTAATGAAATTCGGTTCATTTTTTTTTCTATTAAACCACTAATAAAATAGAGCAAACCTTCCCAAGTTGGTTTTCAAAACGTTCGTTCTCTTTAACTTTTCAAAATAACAAAAAAAAAAATCAATGCCTAAGCAAGCATACGACTAATTGTTGAACTCAAGGCCCTCAAAAGTCCTTTTCTCCTGCGCTTTAGATGATAGGACGAGCTTTGAGTATCCCATCTGTTAGGAAGGGGAGATACAGAAGAAAATCCTCTGCTGCTGGAATATGGAATTTTGTCTCTTGTAAAATTTATGTGGTAATTACTGTACAAGGTAATTATTTTCATTAAAATAAATATTTGTTTAAGTGCAGATGCACCAGGTTGTCTCTTGATTGGCAATTGACAGTTCAAATATTTTAAAAAGCAAAGTTATTTTATATGCAAACATCAACCACTAACATATGCTTATGTTAACTTTTTTTGGTTGTTTAGTACAAATCAGATAGGATATATGCCTAAATGAGGTCAATATTCTAATCCATTCATTGTTGGATTATAACTACCTGTTCCAAAAAACCTGCTCCACATTATTTCTCCTTTATGTGTTATAGTCCTTACAGTTCAAAACTGGCACCGGTTATGGTCGAATGGGCGGGTCGGACCTCAAAGTTTACCTGAAATTAGTATCGGCCAGTAAAAGTAGAATTGGTGCATCTCTGCTAATAAACTCTAGCCAAGGTCATCTATAAGACAAATAAAATACATGCAGTTGGGGTGAATGTGTTACACAGCAGATAAATGTATGCCGTCTCACTACTACAATCATTACTGCACCTTTTACAACCTCTTTACCAGCTGATTTTTTTCATGCATTACTTGCTCACTTGTGTAGGCAAGTGAACGGCTTGTAGTCTAACTTGGTCCCACTCGATCTGACGAACTAGGCCGAGCTGAAGCCCAGATGACACTCTGAAGGGGTTTGAGTGCACTAGTTAGTACAGAGACATTCATGTTTGTTGCAGGCCTGTGAGCTTGACTCATCTGTGCGATTCTAAAGGCATGCTCGGGATATTTGTTTGCCTTTCTGTTTAAACGCTGTTGTTGTTGGATGTTTTCCAGTATGATAAAAGAAAACGCTCAGATCACAACATCATTTGCATGTTTTTGTGCCAGGGTAATGAACGCTTGACTGAAATATCACAATGTATGGTGTTATTCTTTTTAAAGCAGTTGTGTCTTTATTCCTATCAAAATAGTGTTTGTTTTAGAGGCTTGGTGGAGTTGTTGGTGCATCCCTGATTTCTTCCAGAGCATCTCCAGATGTGTCATTACCTGCTGGGTCAAATGTTTGGATTTTTCTCTACCTGCTCTACCTTTTTTGTAAGACATTTTTCCACAGAAAAGAGGACTGAGCTTTCCTCTCTGGGGCAAGGACCATGTGCCTCATGCAGTGTGAAATTGGTCCTTGGTGCCCAGTGCTGCTTCATTACACTCCCTCTGTTTAACAGAAAGTAAATTTGCTGCTTCTGCATGAAGGGTTCAGGACAGACAACAGAACCAAAATAGCTTGTAAACACCTCTCTTTCTATCCTGTTCACTCACCCAGCCTCCTGTTTTTTTGGTTGTTTTCACCAAACATTTAGAGCCGGTCACACAATCAGAGCCAGAATACATTAGGTTGTGTGAAATATTAAAAAAAAAGAAGAAGGAGAAAAGCAGCACTGATGGCTATTAAACCACCCTCTCAGATGGTCTTCTAAGTTTCTCTCTAACTGCATCACTCCCCAACAAGGAAATCCCATGTTTACCCCACGATTCGTGACCTGAAGTCTTTTCGCTGAGTGTTCCGAGAAATAAGGCAGAGTGGAAAAATACACAGCGGTGTCTTTTAAGTCTGATTAAATGTTGATTTTAGAAACGAATGTCATGGATTTGTAGTCAAAGACTGATTACTCACTTCTTTACACAAGCAATTTGTCATAATCGCTCATCCGCCTTAGCCGTGGGGCATGATGCTAGATGTTTTATTGCTTCAGTGAAATGCTCTAAAGTTGAAGCTCGGTATCTCAAACATGTAGCTGGTAAATGAGGTGATGCACTCTGCAGGTTTTCTGCAGCTGACCATCTGCGCATGGAACGCCAGCCTTTAACTCATGTTGCAGAGCCAAGCTTATTTGCATAGCTTGTTTCACAGCAGGACACGATAAACCCAGCTATTATACAGTGCTTAATCTGACCTAAACTGTATTGTGAAATGTATGCTGCAATGCACCTCTAATTGGTGTTAACGCATGAAAGAAAATGCCTTATTTTGGTTGCAAAAGGCAATTTTTGTCAAGTGGAGATGAAAACATCTGTATGATTTTGATTTAAAGGGATTGCTTTTGTCCAATCAGATACAGCAGCTGTTGATAAACTGCATTCAAAGAGAGGAAACACAAAACCTTTTTTCAAGAAATGTGTAAAGTCTGCGAGAAAAAGACTATATGAAACTGCAGCCACTGTGTTGTTTTCAAAGGAAGTACAACTTTACTAGTTTTTACGACTCTATAGCTACATCACAGCATCATCAGGGGATCCTCTGTTCTCAATTGTTTCTCACTTTCTCTTTATCATTGCAGCAACTTTTTATTTTTTTCTCCACATCTCTGCCCGTTTGCACTCTCAATGTCAGGTCTCCGTCATTCTGTCCTTTTAGTGGTTTTGTGTCCCGCTTCAGCTTTTCCTACAATACATGTTTAGAAGCAGCTAAGAATTTGCACAGAGACAGGGTATGTGAGTCTCAATTTTATTTTGAAAAACATGGTATTTATAGGAAAACAAAAATGTGAAAATTGATGCAACCTTTTTATTAAAAACATAAAAATAACAGTTATTCTTCCCAGGTGACAGCGATCTGGTTTTCTTGACTTCTGACGTGTGACACATATATAAAAAATATGTGCTGCACTCCCTGACAGATTTAGTAGTTTTGAATCCAACACAAAAAGAAGGACTTGCAAGATTCTTCCAGTTTATACGTCAAAGCATATGTCTCTAACCTTTATTTACTTTTTATTAAACACAAAATAAGTGCATCAAACTATAAACGTTTTGTTGATGAATTTGTGGAAAGAAAATGTGAGAGAGTTTTAATTTTGATGCATTTAATGATTTTTTTTTTTTCAGTTTTTGGTGAGCTGCTCCGTGATCAGAATAAATTTTTTGTTTTTGTTTTATTTCACTCATTTTCCCCTGTTTTATTGTTATTCAAATTATTTCTGAGTATATTCACATATATAAAAGCATGTGATGTTTTTTTTTTAGTTGTTGGTTGTGTGAAGCACCTTGATCTACATGCCTGTTAGAAAAGTGCTGCATGAATAAATATTTATTGATTGAAAGGAAAAGGTGGTAGATCCCAATCTTTGGCCGTCTGACTGGTTCATCTCTTAAGAGCCATAGCATGTATTTATTCATGTCTGAATTTTGACACATTTACTTAAGCAGAAATATAGAATAAACACCTACTAAGTTTGGGTCTAGTTCTCAGGTGCTTATTGCACAAAATATTAACGTTTTGCTGTTCTGCTCTAGACTAATAGAAGTATAATAAGTTGATATTAGTTGGTTATTTAGTAGGGGTGCACTGATTGCAGTTTTCTGGCCCATCACCGATTACCAATCTTTAAAAGCCTGACCTGCCAATTCCGATTTTTTTATTACTGACACTGTCATGTGTTATAAGGTCACAATACTCCAATGTTCCAATTTTATTTTGTTGAAAAACATTAAACAATACCCGTGAAACAATACAAACGTGTTTCAACTGCACATGAGGTAGTGCTCTCAAATATAAATGAAAGGTTTTGAGCATTGCAGATCCTTTAGTCTTTCATTTTTCGCATTTTAAAAAGAAGCAAAACTTCCACAATAGGTTAAACAAGTAGATAAAATCGGTGGATAAGATCGGTTTAACATGTAAGTAAGGGCCGATCACCGATCTCCCAAAATTAAGGAAATCGGGGCCGATCGATCGGGGCACCCCTATTATTTAGTCAGGCCATCTGCTCAGGTGGCCAACCTGTAGTTGGCTGCCTAACAAACATGCTACCTGTATCTTGCCAAGAGTAGTATTAAAACATTGTTACCTTAATAGCAGTTATGGGGGACACTTTTTAATCTTCAGATGATTTTCAGCCACATTTTCTATCTTGTAAGTGGTCTTTTAGCTAGTTAATCAACAGTGTAAAGCAATAGGTTGGGTAGGGGCAGCTTCAAACAGCTGGAAAATACTCACTTGACAGCAGTAAAGAATATTGGATAATATATATATATAATTTTTTTTCTAATGATGGAAGAAAAATAAGGTTTTATACGTAAGAGTTTTGTAAGTAAGAGACATTTTTTCTTGTAGAATTTGTTCCCTGATTGCTCCCTGTCCGCCACGTGATTTCCTATTCGCTCTTTTCCATTTATGAATTTCCATCTTAAATAACATAATCTGATTTTTATGTTATTATCTATAGGATCACATTAATAATCTTTTCGCACTTCAGAATGACCCCCATGCACTGGAAAATCTGACTGCCAGGATGTTTTCCTTGCTAAAAGAACTTTTATAGTGACACTCGCTCCAGTTGGGAATATTTATAAAAGTTAAACAGCATAAAGAAAACTCATCTGGCCTTTTCTCTTCTTTTCCAGTGGTGGGTACCTGTTTTCTTGCTGCAGACCTTCTGTTGCCGCTCCTGCTTGGATGCAAAGAAAACACTGAGAGCTGTTCGGCAGCCCCCCCCCCCCCCCCCCGCAGCTTCAGGGGACAGTGTCAGATGTGTACCCAGCACACAAAGCCCCTGGCCTGGCCGTGGGGATGGCAGCGTCTGCCTTGAACCTGAACGGCCTTGTAGTCATGAAAAGGTACAAGGACTGTGAGAAAAATGTGTAATATAAACAAGTTTTGTCACTATAGTAAATAAGGAACTGCTCGACAAGAGCAGTAAGATTAAGCTTAATTGCTGAAAGTGTTTTTTTGCTTCTGCTTTTATTTCAAACTTGAAGGACACCTTAGCACGAACCGCAGAAAATTAAATATTCTAATCAGAGTAGAGAGATTCTGTTTTGAAGTTTTAGTCATCTATTTTAAAGTTACATTGGGTGTCCTATTAATAATTACATGACCATAAAACATAACATTTTTGTATATCTACACAGTATGTGGTTTTAACAAATGTACAAATCATCATGTCTCCCTCCTCTCTGCAGCAGTAATCAGTTTCATTCCAAGCCAGGGTCCTCTAACGCCACCTCTAGAACAAATACCAGCCCAGTGGGCCGACCTGTGCTGCCAGTTCCAGAACGGAGCACCTACTGCCCATTACTGGGTGGAAGCCTCTACAGCCCAACAAGCCCTAAGGTAGCAGAAAACACCATACCCAGTCAACCTGAAAACACTTCTCTGGATTTCAGGCAGTTCAGAGTATACAACAGAATTAAAATTAGAAACGCATGCTGCTAACTTTAGACAGATAAAAAAAGAGTGGACCCCTTCAAATTAAAATTTTGTACAGATCTGGGCTTTTTAAAGGACTTTTCCACTTTGGCTTCATCGTTGTTTTCATGAATGGAGTCGGTGGTTTTGTTAACTTGGGATTAGATTTCAAACATTGTATTTTCTTTACTACTTCATTGTTGCTTAATAATATATTGTGTAATAATTGTTTCTGTTCAGTCTCTTATTAAAGGAATAGGAATAACTTAGAATAGAAGAATAGGGTCAAAGTTCCACAAACCACAAACTTTGTTATAAAGCCTCTAATCTGTAATCTGTGTATTTCAATCAGTCTAACTAGTCCAAGCTAGGGTTGTTATAATACTAATATTTTTACCCCAGTACCAATACTAAGAAAAATACTTTTATCTAAATATTTATCTAAATTTATGTCTAAACATAGGATTCTTTCTTATGAACATTAGAAAAAAGAATCACTAACAGTATAGGAGTTTATTTTCTTAATTAGTGCGAAATCAGTGAGTATTATATTAATCAGCATCGATTTCTAAAAACAAATTATTTAAGTATAGTTGTTGCTTTCCTGAACAGCACAATCTTGTTTTTGAACTCATAATAGTCAAAGCACACTAGATTTCCTTCCTAAACGCTAAACAAGTCCAAACATTAATACATTAGTTGTAAACACTTCAAAATAAACGTAGATTATCATGAATTATTTGTGGTGACTTCTTATGTCCGGTTATTCTCCCCTCAGACGAGCCCCCGATCTCTTAACCAAGCCTTTGTCTTTCCCCCTCCTCCAAACTTGCTCTCCCCCTGCGACACAACTCGCCCTCGCTCCCCCTCGCCACGAAGCCCTGAGTGCCTGGGAGTCAATGTGGGCCAGCGCATCCGACGCCTGAGTGGTGAAGACAGAGGGGAAGGGGACAGGCGGGAGGAGACGGGAGGAGGGACGAGAGGAGGCGAGGCGCGGGACGATAGGAAGCGTCAGGAACATCTGCTCCGGATCCACAGAGAGCTGCAAAACGTTGAGGTGATTTTATTTTTCCTTTTTACCTGTAATTTCTCTTTAAATAATCATCCAGTCATCTCTTTCTTTATATCTGATCGTGCACAGATTAGAACATTCCGAATAACTGATGAATTGATGAAAACTCTGAGAAATTTGCTTCTTTATTTTTCTTTGATAAAATGACAATGCTTGTAGGAGTTCTCTGTATACACCTTAGCAATAAATATCCCATCTTCCAAAATGGTAAAACGTCTTGTTCTCAATTGCTTGTAATATGAATTACAGGTATAAGCTTGGAAATAATGTTATTTCTAAAGAATGGATTAAATGGAAACAATGTTGTTTTTTCTCTATTTACCGGAAAGCAAGGGCTTAATGTGGTGCCTTCACCGTCCGAGTCGTGCTACTTAAGATTTGATACATTGTGACACGATTATATTTTAGCATACTTAACCACAACAACTCAAAAAAGTAAAAAGGAAAATATAGAAAGTATAAAACTGACATTTAAAGCATGCCTTTGTACTTAATTTCTTTGCTTGGAAGATCTGAATGCTTAGTTTCCTTTATAAAGGTGAAGTCCTAACCTACACACTCACCACCACTCACTCATGTGTCCTTTGAACATCAAAGAGTCATCTGAGAAGGTCATGGAGACACATTTCTGTAGACATTAGTGAGCAAGGGTGATTCCAAAAATTATTTTTTCTTCATATTTGTACTGCGTTTATGGTTAGATAATGGAAAACGGTTGGAATCATAATACATATTCTTAACAAATATTTCTTTATTATTTCTGTCTTTTAGGTCAGAGGAAAGGTTGGCATATTCGAGGCCCACATTTCCGGGATCCGCACCCAGGTCCTTAATCGTGAACTCCAGCGCAGTCCGCGTACGGCCAGACGAGCGACTAGCCAATCTCCTTTGCATCCCAGCCAAGGAAACACAGTTCTTGAAAATCCAATGATCCACCCACAAGGGAATAAAGTACCTTCTGTTGCCCAAAATGGCAGAGAGGTGGCGGAGGGAATGACTGAAAGACTAAGAAAGGAAAGCGGAACGGAGGAGGGCGAAAAGGACAGAGATGCTACGAAGTCAAACATAGAGAACAGGACACTGATTGATCAAAATGACTGCCATCCAGAAACAACTTTACAAACTCCCTATGCGGATAAACGGATTATTCATGAGTCACCTGAGACATCAGAAAAATATTCAGCTATGGATGAGAAGAATAAAGAAAAACAGAGAGAAAGGGAGGAAGAAAAAGATGAAGAGAAGGTAGAAAACAAGGGAACAACAAGGGAACAAACAAAGAGAGACGTTTCAGATGAGACAGAGTATCAGTTGGATTCAAAAGTGCTGATTCAGACTGAAAGAAAAAGGTTAAATGATTTCTCTGAAACCACTGGTTTACCTCAAACACAAAACAGTAACAACGTGAAGCTGAGTTTGATGGAAACACCTAATCAAACATCCGACCATTTATCCTCCGTGCTACCCTCCATCCCTGCAGTCATAGTCACTGACCACGGTTTGGAGACCCTGTCTCAAACTACTGAAGGTTCAGGTTCAGAACGGGGACTGTCACGATCCCCCAGCCCCAGTTCGAGTCCTGTTCAATACTCTTCCACTCGCTCCCTCAGAAAGCTGTCTTCCTCCTCCGCCTCTTCGGCCGGTTTCTCCTCTTCTTGGGAGGAGTCGGAGGATGATGTTTCCAGTGATACGGAGAAGGGAGAGAATCTTCTCAACCCTGCATATGTCACTTCTCAGCAAAGAGCGGTAAGTAGATGCAAAATTTGTGTTCTTGTTATTGTGCCTGTCAGCTGGAACGGCGATCTTGTCAGCCGTGGAGTTCCACAAGGATGTGTGTTGAGGCCAGTTTGATTTAAGCCACGTTTGGATCATTTCTTTTGCAAATACAGCAACTACTTTTATTTTCATGGAAATGAATACAATTAATTTTGATTGTACTTCAAATTTCATAAAAAGACGAACTGTCTGGTATTCAGGTGTTTCTTAAAACGAAGTAAAGTATCTATCTCTCTTAATATTGACTTGCCGACAGCTATATCGCTTTATTACTTTAAGGTTTAAGTTCTGTTACTGCAGATGATCCAAGATTTTGCAGTCAGGTTCCTAATCGGGTCTTAGGCTCTAGAACTGTTTTAAAACTACAGTTTGAGCGTTTTACACAATTAATTGTTTATTTATCTATTAACTTAACTTCTGTACTCACTTATTACTGGTCAGAGCTTTGGCTGGGCAGGTTGCGACTCCATCAAAGGACAAAGACAGATACATAGTAGACAATCAGACATTTACACAGACTAGAGGACATTTTTTACTTCACTTAACCTAACATCAATGTTTCTGAACTGCTGCAGATAACCTGAGAAGATTTGAATATGTACAACTATGATCTTATATAAGGAAGATCTTTAGTTGAAGTCATAGCAGTGGGCAAGATTAGTTAAACAAGCAGCATCAACTATATTCCTGGCATCTGCATGCATTGTACCTATAGAATTAGCTAGTATTTATTTCAGTCCAAGCAGTTCTTTGCAA
This sequence comes from Crenichthys baileyi, assembly GCA_036173005.1. Lineage (NCBI taxonomy): Eukaryota > Metazoa > Chordata > Actinopteri > Cyprinodontiformes > Goodeidae > Crenichthys > Crenichthys baileyi. Next base: position 715,018 of record JAHHUM010002042.1, read on the forward strand.
TAATTGTAGTACATCCAGTGATATTGCAAGAATGATAAATCTGCAATATATTAAGCAGCCCTAAAATGCGCTATTATTGGATGTGACATTTAATTGTCGGATCTCATTGGATGAGTGGAGGTGTGAAATCCACACACCATTGGCTGTGCATTTATATGCATAATGCTGTTAAACAGTTTGTTGATGTGTTGGGAGCAAATATTCATGAGAAAGTTGTTGAATTAACCTGAAAACCAGAATGAAGCAGCAAAATTATTACTTTGATTAATTAGCAGTGTTGTTCCAGTTGACCCTTAACAAGAACTAGTTCACAGTTCAGTTAGGTTAAATGAATCATCTCATGTTCATACTTCACTGCCTAAACATTCTGATCTAAGCTCAGAGCTCCAACATAAACAGGTTCGCATTAGTTTATCATATGTGGTCTACAGTAAAGTTTAAAAAGTATTTAGCGCTCATGACCTCATTCACCAACTAGCATACTGAGTTTGGCGTTGTCTAACATTTGTAACCCTCCTTGAATTTGTTTTACTCTCTTGTTTTGTCTTTGCTCACAGAAACAGTATTTTATAACGGCAAAATTCCCCAGAAAGCCGACATCTTTCACATATTTTAATCTTTTTATCCCTAGATGGAAAAAATGAGTTAAATATTGACTAAAATTAAGTTTATTTTGACTGCATTTGTTGCAGCAAATTGCAGACACCTGTGATGTTATTTCGGCTACTCTGAGAGGACAGTCTACCAAAATGTGGCCACAGCTTCTCTTCTTTACTGTATCTCCTGCCAACAAACAATATCATTGTGGTGCAAAAAAAGGACATTTAATCTGTGATTTTTGATAGTTAGGGCCGTACAAATGATGTCAGGGGCAGATGTACTCACTTTGAGTCTGTCATGTAAAAAACAAGCATGGTTCAAGTCAAAGTCGTCAAAAACGTTTGTGTTGTGTTGTGTGTTGACACACACAACACTGCTAATTAGCCACGGTGGTTGTTCCTGCTGTTGGAAGTGTAATTTGTAAAACGGGGGCTCTTCAGCTGAATATTTATTGCAGACTGTTTTTAATGTTCAGTTTTGATTTGGTGTACTTTGACCTCTCTCTGAAGGGCCTTTATTAGTTTAAACTCATTAACTGTCATTGTCGACGATCCCACAAGAGGCCGAATACTCTAGTATACCAATGAAATGTGGAAACCTCTTTAAAAAGCAGTTTTATTCTACTTCAAGTGGAACTAAACCCCACAAATCAACTTTTGTTTTTGCAGATAAACTGTATAAATTAGGCCTGAAGGGTGCTTTATTTATGTTACTGTGCAATTTTTTGCATTTTCATGTGAACTGTAAAGACCCACGCCCTCGTAGCAGGTCAGAAGTGGGAAAAGCGAGCATTGATCATACCGTTTTAGGCTTTATACCTTCGATGCTTTACTTGTCGCCCCCCTTAACCCCCTCCGCTCATCCCCACACGTGGCCCTTCGCTGTCTCTGACACTGCCCGCTTTGGTGCATTTTTCAGAATTTGTCTGAGGGCGGCGTTATGCTTTTACTTCGGGTTTAGTTCCACTTTAAACTCAACATGATGACGTGGCTCCATAATGCATCTGTTGGCTTGTCTTCAAGAATTATCCCAGCTACTGTGACATGAAGCGTCTGATTTTATTACCCTTCAAAAGCTCTCAACTAGATGGTACTAGATGGATGACTGAGCTTCTGGTGTTTGGAGTAAACCAATAACATTATTTACCCTTATTTTGTATAAAATGTTTTCTACATCCATGCTGTTAAACTAAAGGTGTCAAAAGGAGCAAATCAAGCAGAAAACCAGCTGCGTTTCCATTGTGTAAAACATTGTTACTGACATTCTTGGAAGAGCATTTTTCCTTTTGTTTCCTGGAAAGACTTTGCCTTGACATTTTCTTTTTCTTAGTTTTTTGTTTTGTCCATGTGTTTATTTCAACAGGGTGGTGTGTCACACACTGAGCGAAAGCAAAACACACTTAATCTGCTGTTAGACAACTCATTTACAAACAGCACTGACAGATTTGAATGGGCGCAGGAACTATAGTCTTCCTAAACTAGTTCAATTCATAAGAGATTTACCCATCACACAGTTAAATTGGTTTTATTGGTCTGGTTTTCGCTGTCGTGCATGAAGGAAGCTTCTCTCTTGGTAAACTTGCTTCAGAAATCCCTATTTATGCCCCGTGTCGATGCTGCTGAATCTGCCCATACATGTTTCTGGATGCTTGTGTTTCAGATGGCTCGCTATGTGCACTGGCTTTTTGTGTAGTTCTGAAGCTGTGTGAGATTGAGCAATAGGATAAAACGAGGCAAAGACATGAAAGAACACTATTCTGACACATTAAGCCTCCTGCATCTTAATGCAGCTAAAAGCCAGGCCTGTTTTTGGGCATGAGGTGTGTGTGTGTGTGTGTGTGGGTGGGTGGCAGCTTTTTACGAAATCATTTTCTTTTAAAGCGTAAAGAAGGATCTATGTCTGATTCTGCGTTGTTTTAAAACTGCCTTTCTTATATGTGGCCCTATTTTCAGCATAGAATCGTTTTTTCAAAGATGTTTCCTGAAAGACTGCACCTGGAACCAACCTCTCCACTCGCCCTGCTGCTGTATAAGTCATTTGTTTAAATGAATTTGGCTTAAACATTTGCATAGGGTTTGTATTGTCCTTTGCATATTTCCATTCATTGTTGTTTTTTTATTTATCCAGATAAAGGCAGAAGCCAAAGCATTTGCTGCAATTTGCAGTCAACTGGACGTATGAGCATATCACCAAGATGTCACAAATGTGACTTATTTTTTGCCTTCAGCTGGTTATAGTTCCTGATCCGTACTTTAAGGAAATCCGATGTATGTTGCAAGAGGCAAACAAAGCAGAAACACATAAAGCATGCTTAATCGTGTGGGAGGAATGTGGGAGAGAGGAGAGGGACGGAGAGAAGAGGAGTGATGCAAACACAGTGAAACTGTATAAAAATTTAACTGCTGCAACGCTGACAAGGAAATAAACTGTTTTATAGTTTTTAGCTTTCAAAAAAGGCAAAGAAAAACTGAAAGCAGCTCTATTAAAATGTTTTTTATACTATTTAATGTTCCAGGAAATACATAGATGTGTTAACATTAGATCTGACACAGCTAAAAACGCTAGAAAACAAAAAAAAATGTTTAACCATTTTAGCTGACAAAATGCAAATGTGAGACAAGTGCAAACATATTAATCACAGAAGTTAATGCTTTAGCTCTGCTTTGGTGTCGATCTGTTATCTGAATCTCTCAGTTTAATCAATACACAACTGCAGCTTAAAAGTTAAAAAATGTAAATTAGATGAATTGAAAAACATTTTTCCCTGACAGAAGCTGGAGGTACATGAAGAGACATTCAGCTGATATTTTCACTGTTTGGCATCTCTCCCAATGAGAAGTCACTTAGAAATGTGCTGGCAGGTTTTTCCCATTCTGGTAGTTTTTGCAGCAGAAAGACACCTGTCACAGATTGGCATCAGTGTTTCAGTTGAGCTCTGTGGAGGAACGCATAAAGCCTGCTGATGCTCCGGTGAGATGTTAGATGGTTGTTCACAGGGGAAGTGTCTTCAGGAAACAGGCGCTACAAATGAAAACGTCAGGGAGGGATCTGGGTTAATAGGATATTTGTGTCGTACAAGTGACCACTTTCAGGAGAATTAGTTCTGGGCCTGTTTAAAGTGCTAAAGTTCTGTTTGTACTGTGGATATAAAAAGTCTACACAAAGAAATGAGATTTATCTCGTACAAGTCATCCATCCATCCTCGCAGGGCCCATCACAGGGAAACAACCATGCTCACACTCACTCAGACCTTGTTGTAATTCAGAGTAGCCAATTAACAGTCATATTTTGGGACTGTGGGAGGAAGTACCTGGAGAGAATACACACATGCACAGGGGGAACATTTACCCATCCTGGAAAATGTAATGGAAGCGCAAATAAATCTATTATAGGAACAAATCTGAAAAAATAAAAGTCTAAAATTACCTGGTGTCATAAGGGTATGTGCCCTTAAATTAACAGCGTTTTCACTACCACATTTATTTTTTTTACCGGTCCGAATCAGTTGATAAGTTTAACTTTTTCCGGTGGTTCATTTTTATTTTTTTTCACGCAGAGAAAAATGTGAAGCGAATCAAAGTTGTAACTACACACTACACAATTATGGTGAAGGATTGTTGGGAATGTTTTATTCCAAATGTCCTGGATTCAAGCTCTGCATTGTAAAATATTCAGCCTGTAGGATGGAGTCTCACTGCGGTAGATGGCCTCACCTGATGCTAAAGCTGATGGAGAGTGTTGGGAGCACAGAGAGGAGAGAAAGTGTCAACAATTAATCACAAATTGGAAAACTGGGTGTTTTCATTTAAAATTGTAAATTTACGCTTAACTGGAGAGATTGGTTCCCTGAAAATGTATTAAGCAACAGAAAAAGGGTTAAATGGTGCAGTTTGAGGCTATTTTTATAACATTATAACAAAATAATTTAATTTAAAAATAAATTAAAATACCAATAAATAATTTTTCAAACATGTAACAGTTATGTTGGGGTCATTTGCAGTTTTTTTTAATGATCAGCTATTATGGCGGGATAGCAAGCAGACACCTAGAAATGTATTTATTGTGTTTTGTATTTTTTTCCCCCCCATTCAGTTTTGTTCATTTACATGTTTTACAATTTCAAGACATTTTTCACCTAGAAAGTTCCAAGTTATATGAGTATTTGTGGTTAAGCGCCATCATTATAATTATTTGTTTTTTTTGTTTAAAAAAGTAGCTCACATGTATTTCGTATGAGAATATAAAAAAGGAAAGACATTATTTTTTCAAGACTAATATTCACTCTACGTTAGATTTTCTACATGGATTTGATGGTGATGGTGTCATTTAATCAACCAGTGATATTTGGACAATCACTGAACCCAACCACACAGTTCCTGTAGGACAGCATTCCCAACCCAATCATGCTCACATCTTAGTCCTGCGGATGATGGCGCAGTGCTAGAGTAACGCCAGCATGTTTACTCTTTGTTTTGATACAGCTTGTTGATCATTTGGCTTGTAACATATTTCAGTTTGGTTTCAGTTCATTTTCAACCAAACAAATCCTACAGACAAAAGTGAGTCTTCTACTCAAAACGTCGCTTTTTGCTTTGAAGGTTCTAATTTAATTCAATGACTAGTGTTCCAGCTTTTCTCTATGGAAAAACCCACTTAGATCAACGAAATAATGTTCTTCAACACAGGTTGTAGGAAATGCACCCGAGCAGTAGGCTGACTAGCACTGAAGAAAGTAATTGCAGTATTTACCACTGGTATGAATATTGCATGATTTTCCAACATTGTGTGGCCCTAATTTTTGGCGGTGTGTTATCCTAAAGCCTGTGTGGTGTTTCTGTGTTTACCCCACATTCATTATTCTGTTGGAATAATACTTTCTGCTGTGTGTGAAACTACTGCCTCTGATCCTTTTTCACGGTCTGTCTTAGGAGGACTACATACTATTTTACCTCCTTCACCTTTCATCCGTGAGAACTTCTGATGGTATGAGACCGTTGTATACCACATCATCCTTCCCACTTGACACATCGTCTTACAACAGCAAAAGTTTGTGGTTTATTCAGAAGCTGCTTGTCCGGCAGTTGGTCTTCAGAAATTTAATAGTTGCAGTTATTTTTTTTTTGTATTTCAAAAATAAAACTGCTTTCTCAGTTATTTCATTTTTCAGGGTTGCAATAAAACTCCATCTTTCAATTTTCATACACTCAGTAAAGACTTTGAAGCTATTTTGGGCTGAAGCAGCAGAAAGAAAGCACAGCAGGACCTCTAGAAGCGCCATGATGCATGCTGAGTGTTATGATAAAGCTATATGTAGTGTTTGCAAAGTGTAAAGTTTCCCATAAACTTTGAGCAGGTGAAAAGATGCGTCTATTAAACACACAGATCAATTATATAAACAGGCTGGGCTTTTTCAAAGGAAGGGCACGCCCGTACTGCAGTATCTGTAAATCATAAAACATCGTCGGCACACCTTTTGCACACATTTCTTTACAATTGTAGTCAGCAAAATATCACACAGGCATCATTGTGCATACAGAAACTGTGACCTGCGTAAGCTCGATTCACATCCCTTTTTTTCTGTGTCTCTTATAAACTAGTCAACTCTGACCCAAACCTAAAATCGACACCTTTCATGTCAATTTTATGCTTTGTCCTGCAAATTTAACCTGAAAAACAGATTTCTTTTTGCCCCACTTTGCCCGACTGGCAGCCATCTTTACTGTATGTCCAGCACTGTAAGTCAACTCAAATATCAGCACACTAACACACACACTGTCTGTACTGCAGTGGAAAATCTTCACCACCACGACACAAGTTGCCTAGCAGCCCTGTGACGTCAAACCGAGTTTCCCTCTCACAGCTGTGCAGAGTCTCTAAGTTTATGGGTGTGTGTCTTACCTTGGTGTGTGTTTGTTGCACTGCCTACTTGGTTTGCAGTGAGAGGGGAAACACCGGTCAGTTCTTTATTTGCTTTTTTTTGGGTGAGCTCGATGAACGCAGCTGCATGTTTTCTGCATGACATAAAGATGTCGGGTCAAACCACTGTCACCGACTTTGACAGCTTGGATGACAGACATGTTTTTGACAGGTTTTGGACCCCCCACTCAGGGGGGAAACCCTGCTGGTTCTGGCACATGCTTAAGAGAAAGCGATGCAGCTCATACATGTGAGCCAAAGATCAATATGTAGGAGTGTTTAATGCACTGGATGGAAGACATTCCTTGACTCGGGGGAGTGGCCAAACTTTTCTAAGTTTATTGGCTTGTTTAGTTTTTGTGTTGCACAGTCAAGCCTATATTGAAACTCAGATTAGCTACTTAATGTTCCATAGTGACCTCAATTTGGAGAGAAGTCAGCTTATCTGCAATATTTAGTTCCAACACAACCGAACAGCAGCCACACTCAAAACATCTAACCTCCTTTCTTCTGCAAGGTCTTTTTTTTTGCCCACCTCACCTTCGCATTCAGTTTCGCTACAATATTTTTCCACCAGCAAACCTTGGATACCCAGTCATTAAGAACTGCAGCCTGATGCTGCCTGTGAGTTTGATTTTTGTTTTTGTGAGTGAGTGACTGTGTGTTTGTTACGTTTGCACACCTCTACAGTCTAAACTTTTGCAGACTCAGACAGTTGCAGTATTTGTATCTGCAAGGGGACCTTGTGGTGAGAGATATCGGGCCTGTTGTTTCCTCAGAGTCTCGCCGTTGAAAACATCAGCATGCATCAGTGTTTCCCCTCATTGTGCACGTTACACATTAGTAACCCAGAGTTACCCTTTGCTCTGACTGTCTGCTTTTTTTAACCATTTAACACCCTTTCCTGCACTACTTTCTGCATGCCAACTGTTGAAATCTGGTTGCACAACTGCAGCTTCTTTTTGTTAAAAATAAAGCAGTATATTTCAATCGATTTTGCATATAATTTTTAAGATAATAAGACCAATGAATTAGCAACACATGCATATGTATGTGGCTAATGTGTAAAAATCATGCATATTTTAGAGCCAATAATGACCAGTGACCAAATAAGCCTCTCTTGCGTAGTGGCTCTGTTTTATACACTTCGCTCTATCTGCTGTTTACAGTGGGCAAGGACTTTTTTTTCTGCCTTATTTTGTTTGTAGTCAGCGGCGGATGTGGAAAATACTGTCGCTGAGGCAAGCGGCAACCCCCCCCCCCTCAACTTCCTGTCTGCAAGAAGTTCCTTCGCTTACAATTTCCTCTCTCTCTCTTCGACTCTCCCTCAATGGAAACTTTGCTGTTCCTCCTGCTATCCTCCTGTCATTCAGCCGGTCTGGGGACAGAGATAGAAGAAATCCTTCACCAAGCGGACAAAGATGTGAGACAGGCTGATGCTGGCAGCTGGAACTTTGAGGCTTTTGAAGTAAACTCGAATAACTAAAAGTAGTCTGAAGTGTTTTTGCAGACATTAAGAGACATGAGTATGAACACATTGCATTTCTTTTGGTAATTATATTCTGGATGAACCCTAATTTTGCACTGTGGGCATATGAATACAGAAATTTGCTCTGAGAAATGTAATCCAAATGCTGATCTGACAGAACAGACTCAGAATGTACTCTGAAACGAATTCAGTTAAGGCTTGTAGGAGCTTTTACATTCAGAGGCCTCTCATTAAGTTTCAACAGATATAATTAAGCTTCTCTGGAAATCGCCCTTCTTTAGAAAACATCTTATCTAAACCCAAGAGCTCAAGCAATTTTAATTCAACTTCCAGCTGCTAATTTTTTTCACAAACTTGAGGCAGAGCTGAAAAATCTTTGGGAGAATCCCAAATTGCAGTCGTTCTTTTCAGTAGCTCATGTTTTTTTTGGCTACATTATGTTGTTACTCCAGAATTATCAAACTGTGATTCTTTGTAGGTTTATTAAAGTGAGCTAAATGGTTCAGTTTAGGCCCCTTCCATCAAATGTGGGGCCCATTTCCTCCCCGCCACACTCCCTGCTGGTGGCTGGTGTCCCTACACACTGGTGTATTGGTGGTCCAGGGCTGGGTGCTTTGGTGTGTGCCGGCTCACTCCCGGTGGCAACAGGGGGCCCATTGGTCAAGGGGCCCATTGTCTGGGCCCCCTGACTCTGTCGGGCCTCTGCTTTGGGTGATGTGCCCCGGGGTCTCGGGTCTCTGGGTCCATGGCTGGATCTGCTCCTGCCGGCAGGGCCTGTGGGCTCGTTGCTGCAGCTCCCTGGGGCTTCTGCACTGTGGCTGCTGGTGGTTCCCCTGGGGTCCCGTCTGCTCTTCTCTGGGAGGGGTTGCAGTAGTCCTGGCAGTGGTCCTCCCGAGGTTCCCGTGCTCTGGGGGACCTTTGGACGTCTGTGGCTCAGATCTCCTCCGGGTCTGTCTTGGGACCAGGGGGGCAGGTCTGTGGGTCCTCGCACCCGCTATTGCATATTTTTTTATTGAGAAACCTTGTATGCACAAGCATGCTCACACTTACACCCACAGGTGTTACGATTCAGGTGTTAACAGATACACAGATGTTAGATATTGAGCCGCAGTTACCACTAAATACTTCTTGCATTCATTAGTACTGTGCACCTTTTGGTAACAATTGCCCCACCTCTCTCTTTCTTGCTTCTTTTCTTTCCTTTTTGTTTCTGTCTTCGTGGCCATTGCAATTGAAATAATCCCAACGCAAACATATTCATACGTATTAATATATATATATATATATATATCTCAAGCGGAGCAGGACAAGAGGAGAAGTATGCTAAATGTACTTGCTGTTTTTTAAGAATATACACATTTGATTTGTGCTTTGAATCATTTTTTGGTGATCAGCAAAACTATAAAAATCTTTTATTTTCAGTCTTTTTAATGAAAGTATATGTATTGTTCTGTTGAGAGCCATTTATCCCCATTAAACTACATGTCTTGCAAAAGTATTTATACCCCTTCTTCACTCTTTACTCTATTACAATGAAAACAATATATTTTATCAGGATTTTTTAAGACCGTTAGGTGGAAGAAAATAATATATTTTTACCATCTTTGTACATCTAGAGTTTAGATTTTTGCCCATTCTTCTTTGCAAAATACATTAGATGGAAATCTTGCCACAAGTGAAGCATTTTCTCTTTTGGATTTAGGTCTGGCCTTTGACTAGGCCATTCTAACATGAATGCGCTTTGATTCAAACCGTTCCATTGACGCTCTGGCTGAATGTGTGGGGCTGTTCTTCCTGCTGGAAGGTGAACCTCCAACAAGGTTTTTTTTCCAGGACTGGCCTGTATTTAGCTACACAAATCACCTCTGACCAGCTTCCCTGAGCCTACTGAAGAAAAACTGCCACCACCACGTCTCACAGCTGGGATCACAGTGTATTCGGTCTGCTCTACAGTGGTAATTTTCTGCCACAAATAACACATAAGCCAAAAAGTTCAGTTGTGCTCCTACCTGAGCACAGCACTTACTTCCCAATTTTTGCTGTGTTTCTTAGTCTGTAGCAAATTCTGCACTGAATCACACAAAGTCTAACTAAAACACTCCTGTTTAAGCTTTATTTTGGGTACACAAAAACGTGGAGAACTGAATGCGTTTCTACATTCATTTTCTTGCTTTAAAAATAGCAATGACAGAAAAGGGCTACATTATAATAGTATAGCTGAAGGGACTGTGTGATGTTTATCTTGTTTTTTAGTCATAAAAGTGACAGGTCCTTAAGATGTTTAAAATGATAATTAGATCATCAGTTGCACAGTTGCTTAATTTAACAATACCAAGCTGCAACTTATTTAGTTATATTTCTTCAAGAAATGCTGATAGAAACAAGGAAGACAGCTCACTGAATATTTTAAATGTTTAGATTTATCGTTGCCAAGCCAGATTGTTACAAAGTGCAGATAAACTAGAGAGTGTCTGTGTTTGTAGTTTAAGTAATCCTAATTGACATGATGTGTGCAGTAAAGTGCTGAGCAACAGGTTGCCATAGATGGTGCGGGCGATGCAGGTTTGGATGTACCCTTTTGTTTATTTTAGCTGGCGTTGTGACTTTTATCATCATTCTCTTATTCACACTCACTCAGCCAAACTCTTTCTAAACTAACTACTTTAAAATATGAAACATTTCTAAGAGGATTTTGTTTGATTCCAAATAAATCTAGATTATTTTGCATTCTCGGACTCATACACACTTCGCTCCATCTGTTTGTCAAAATGTCTTGTGTGGAGATTTGCATGTCCAGATTATGTTTACCCTCTGTTTTGCCAATCAAATGACCCTGAAATTGCTTGTGCCTGGACGCAGTCAGACACACTCAGGTGTAAATGTTGCGGATGTTAGGAAAGAGGAGCCCGAGGAGCCAGAGTTTTTCAGCTGAGAGAGGAACGCAGTCTGGACAGATTGTCACTCCTGTCAGTTTGTCTGGTTGACTTGGAGCCCATCTGTCATGATGTGGTATGCATGGCTGTGTTCAGTGTGGAGTGTGGTGGCGTCACTCGTAGCCATCTTGATCATCATTGTCATCCAGCGACGCAGCAGCCCTCAGGTAACCTCACCTACACAGGAGATTTTTAAACTTCACTCAGCACTCAGATCTATGGCTACAGAAAGCTTGTGGTAACTGGAGTTCATTTTAATTTGTGGAAACATCTGAGGTCCTGTCTTCGAAGTACACGTAGTGACCATGTTGGGTTAGGATGGTGCAGACTTTTGCCCTCAGCTGTCAGTGGGCTGCATGCTGGAAAATTTGACTTACACAACTCACAGACGAAGCCACCTTATTTTTCCTTCCTGCTCACTGGCTAAACATGTTGAGAGGAATAAGATAATTTCCAAGCCTTATGAGTGTTAACAAACCTAAAACAAATATGTTGTCTGATAACTGAATGTTTTAGCCATTTTGCGTAATTTGCAGCCTTAATTACTGATGCACACTAAACGATTTCCTGCCTCCAGGCCACCATAATTTCCCATTTAAACAACCCACTCTCCTTTGATTTCTTCTTCTTAAATCACAAAGAAAACAATCTCCGTTTGTTGGACCTCGCAACTGACTGTTCTGACAACTTTAGACTTTCTGCTCAGGGACCCATTTCAGATGACCTCACTCTTAATGAGTTTCCATCGTGTGAATTCTATAGACGTCAGTGTTTGAGTGTCTTTCGCTGCTTGAAAGGGGTGAGTTTTTTCCTCAACACTTCACTGATCCAGAGAAAAAGAAATATCATGTGACTTTTGACTGCTTTGAATGAAAAAACACTGTGTGGACACATTTAACCATAGATAGTCATAATAACAGCTGATAGATTTTGTTCAGGTTCAGATTATTGGACTTGGGTTAAATGTCTCCTTCTATGGTCCTCTCCTCTCTTATCTTATCCCTCTTGTCCTCACTTCTCCTCCAACTGCTCTTCTTCTTCTCTTGAGTTATTTGGAGACATAATATTTTTTCTCCTGGTGTTCGCAGAGTAGTGGAAATCTTCTCTCAGTGAGGTCACCTTTAACATCCAGTTTGCAACATAAGTGAGAATCCAAAGACAGAGAGGATATTGTCATAATTTCAGTCAAAAGAGGTTTAGGAAGTTGGATTTTTAACTAATATTTTCAGCTCAGTTGCACACGCTGGTGGCCTCAGTGTTGAACAGCCAATCTTTGTTTGAACCCTCAGAGTTCAGCAGGATTTTTCCATCTGATGTAGTAATCTTGCTATTAACCAAAAAAACAATCTAGGATTGCTTGAATTGAGATCGAGTTTTAATGGTACAATACTGGTGGGTTCTCTGGTGGGTTCTCTGGTGGGTTCTCTGTTGTCGTGCACCAGGTTTATGCACAATAAATAAAGTTCCCTGCAAAGTCACACTCTAGCCCCAAACCTGCATGTATTTTAATTATTTTTTCCAAAGATTGACACAAAGTAGTGCATAATTGTAAGGTGGAATGAAATGATAGATGTTTTTTTTTTATAATTTATAAAAAAATTTTTGAAAAGGATGATTAAGCATTTCTTTTCAGCCCACATGAGCCACCTTTCGCTGCAGTTGCAGCTGCAAGCCTTTTCGGTTATATCGCTACCAGCTTGGCAACTGAAATCCCTGCACATTGAGGCTTCCCAGCAGCATGATGCTGCCACCACCATGTTTTACAGTAGGGACTGAGTTTGCAGGGGGATCTGCAGTGTTACGTTTTTTACCCCACATATAGGCCAAAAATGTTAATTTTGGTCTCATCTGACCAGAGAACCACTTTTCCACATACAAAAAAATTACTTCTGATGGCTTTCTTTCAGGAATTAGTTTCTTCTTGCCTAATACAGCCCAGATTTCTGGAGGGCAATTTTCTACTTGCCCAGCCTTTTAGTTTATGTAGATGCCCATGTCTTGGTAGGTTTCTAGTTGCACGTTCCAGTTTCAGATGATGGATTGAATATTGCTCTGTGAGACGTTCAAGGCTTACAATATAATCCTATAACTTGACGCTGCTTTAAACTTCTCCACACTATTCCATTTGACCTTAATGCTGTGTTCCTTGGTCTTCATGGGGCTCCAATATTTTGTAACAAACCTGCTTTTCTTTTATAGAGCAACTGTATTTATACTGAGATTAAACTACACACATGGCACATTGAAGGGAAGTCTGAGCACAACAAGGCCTGAGAACTAGAAAAAAGGAAGAGTTGGATTTAAATCAGAGAAAAGCTGTGTGTGTTGAAGCAACAATGCTGCGTGTGTGTGTGTCACTTTGTGAATGAGTGTCTGTTTGTTAGGCAGGATTCCCACAGTTCAATGCGTCCTTGCCAGGGACAGGGAGAGCCTTTGCTAAATTGCTGTGTCTATTTGTGTTTGTGTGAGTTACCAGGGGAAACCCCAGCTTAGTGCTGCAGTTTGGTCAAATGTTAGAAAACAACAGATGTGAGAAAAAAAAGGTTGGCTCATTAGGGTCATGGATACCCAACATAGAGTGTGTGTGTTTTATGGGCATGTGTTTATTTCTCTCATAGTTTTTAAGCAAAACTGTAAAAGGCAGATAATTAGCCAACATATTTAAAGAGCAACTTTAACCACTGATCCTTGTCTTTTAAATTTACATTTCAGGGGTAAATACGTAATGTGCACATTTAGAGTTAGAAATGTCAATATGCATGGCTCCTGGTTCATGCAGAGAATTGGTTTTAAGTGGGAAGTGTAGTCGTCTTAAAATCTGAAGGTCGTGGGTTAATTTCCAGCTTCCTCCTTGCTCCTGGACAAGGCACTTAACCGATCTGCGTATCGGTCTATGAATGTGTGTGATTGGGTGAATGTGGCTCTAGTGTAAAGTGCTTTGAATGTGAAAGTGCAACATAAATTTATCTTTACTAAAACAAACAAGTCAGGCATGGTGATGTGCACAATTTGAGTGAAAACATTTTGTTTTTTGCTGAATATTATAGAAGGGTGAAATATTTCTTTGATAAGCTAGAAAGTCAGTCAGTCAGTCATTTTCTATACTGCTTCATCCATAGTGGGTCGCGCGGAGCTGGTGCCTATCTCCAGCAGTCTATAGGCAGGAGGTGGGCTACACCCTGGACAGGTCGCCAGTCCATCGCAGGGCAACACACAAACAACCGAGCACACACTCATTCATACACCTAAGGACAATTTAGAGAGACCATTTAACCTAACAGGCATGTCTTTGGACTGTGGGAGGAAGCCAGAGTATCCGGAGAGAACCCACGCATGCACGGGGAGAACATGCAAACTCAGCCCTGAAGTTTACAGCACCTGGTATTCCCAGGCAGTCTCTCATCCGAGTACTAAGCAGGACCGACCCTGCTTAGCTTCCAAGATTAGACGAGAACGGGCGTGTTCAGGGTGGTATGGCCGTAAGCCTAGAAAGTCATTTTTCTTATTATTAATCAGTAGTATCCTCGTTAATGAACAGGGCTATGAGAAAAGCTTCAGCTAAAGGATCTTTTTTATTATCTGGTTTTAGTTTTTGTATGATTTGGATTAAATTAAATTGAATTAGACTATTTGCACACCTCCAAAGCATGTTTATCACATTTGAGCCTTTTCTATCCATAACCTGAGCTAAACTTAGTGAATTGTTGCCAGTTGCTTCCCATGAAACAGCTAGCAAACCCAAAGCTAGAGCTTTAGATATGTTGCAGACTTTTGACCAAAAAATTGATCTTTTAATGAATCATTTTGAAAAAGCCACTATGTAATTTGACTGAGTCTTTGGTATTGTCTAGCAATGCCTCATATATGAACTGTCATCAGGTCACTGAGTACACTCTGGAGTCTTATGTAAAAAGAAAACGGTTTCTGGCTACAAATTGAAATAAATTGATTGATTATAATTGATTAAACTGCCTATCCTCGTGCTCTCACTGTAAGCACTATTTCAAGGTCCTGACTAGCTACGAGTGGTTTATTAGGATTTTATTTGAACCTTTGTACTGACTTTAAGTGAATTTTGTTGTTCTATGTAAGTAAAGTGAAGTGAATATGCTACCCTTTGCTGCTTCAGTTTTTAAATAGTTGTATAAAAAAATTTATTGTGTTTTACTGTCAAGCAGATGCTAAGTTAGTTAGAGATTGTTTATGTGAATATTGCCCTTGCAGTCCATACAAAATATAGGTATGGAACAAATTAGCGACATTAGGCATAATTGGGCCCAATATTTCACTAGATCTTTAGTTTAATACATGTATATTATTTAGTTGATGCTGCTGTTGCTGAAACAGGAATTTAAAGTTGAATTACGTGTTTTCATACAATCAGTTATGTTCTGGCATCATACATGTATCGTGATACTGCAGAATTACAGCCAGATGTAGTTCACGCACTAACCCCTAGATGGCGGCAAAGTACCTTCAGTGTAGTCCTTGGTGTGTGTAGAATAGACATCAACAAGCATCTTAGCTGCTTGAAGACTGGAAGCAGTTTGCATGAATTCTAAATTCTTAAACTTTAATCTAAAATGGGTTAAGACTGGATATATCACCAAACTGATATAATTTTAAGGTAGTAAATGTTGTTCTTATCAAAGATCAGAGTTTCTTTTAATCTGTTTGGCACATAATTCTGGTTCTTCTCTCTGGACTCACAGGTTTTTGTATTTGAGAACAGATAGGACCACAAACCATGTTACTGAGGTTGTACTTAAAGTCATCTTAAGTGCATCTTCACTCAGTTTTGACTCTGTAATCCACCTTTGCTAAAAATGACAAATATTTATACTCCACTTATACTCCACTTAAAATCTTTTTGGAGAGCAGTTCATCCTCTTCCTATGTAATTACTCAGAAATAAACATCCCTAAAGTTAGCATGCCACATGGCCAAGCATTGCAATAAAACATAGTAGGATTATATGAGGGAAAGCTTCAATGCCAGGGATACCCCAATGAGGCTCTTTGTTTCTTTTTGTGTGTTTGTGTAGCACAAGTCATGGAAGAAGATAAAGAACATGGTCTACTGGTCTCCATTTGTTATGTCCTTCAAGAAGAAGTATCCCTGGATTCAACTGGCTGGACATGCAGGTATGTATGCACATGCTGAGGGACTATCTGGTGAAATAAGAAATGGCCAGTTGAATCCTTAATGCTCTGACACATCAAGCTAAAAATTGGTAGCCTGTAATGCTAGTGCTAACCTAAGCTAGGTACTTTAGACTCTTTCTGCAGCTGCCTCACTGTTAAGGTTTTTCTCTTCACAGGGAGTTTTAAGGCAGGTGCAAATGGACGAATATTAAAAGTAAGAAATTTGCTTCAAATCCCCTCTGTTATTGAAAGCTTCCACACATTGTTGATACTTAAATGATGGTTTGTTATTGACGTTGTTCAGAAACACTGTGAATGCGAGCAGCGCTGCTTGTCCCGGCTGATGGAGGATGTGCTGCGGCCCTACGTTCCTGGTTATCACGGAGACGTGGAGAAGGATGGCCAGAAGTATAACCAGATGGAGGATCTGCTGGCTGAGTTCGACTACCCGTGTGTAATGGACTGTAAGATGGGAGTGAGGTAAAAGAATGCCAAAATGCTTTCACAAAATGTTTTTCACCATGTACTTAGCTTGTCTGTTGCTAACTCATTTACATCTATTTTATTATCTCCTGTTCTTATTGCTTGTATAAAATGGATTTTGATGTGGATGAACTCTCAACAAAGCTGCTTTTTACATGTGTTCTGTCTTCAACCATCAGAGAGCAAAATACGTCTAAAATCTCTGACTTCATTGGTGAACATTTTTATCTGGACTGGGGGATTATTCACTTTGATTGATTAACATGTTTATGTTTGAGCACATCAGCTATCAAAATCTTCTCAGCAGCAGCCAACAGCAGCCTCCCTTAAAGTAACCCTTAAAAGTAGGCAGAGGGCATCTATTATCAGTATCAGGTCGTCCATACAAAGACACAGCCTCAATAGCCCCTACATGCATGCACACATACGACTGTCACTGAGTTCTTACCATTGCAGGGTAATGTTGCAGCTCTTGCCTTCATAAAATGAAGTTTGCCAAAACAAAATGCATTTTTCGTCTAACACCTCTTATGAAGGTGCTCTTTCGACCATGTTTGAGCATAATGCAGAATTTTACATTTGAAAAAAGTCAAACATTTTTGTTCGGCTGGTGCCAAACACTATTGAGGTGGAAATCACTTTGTTCCCGTTCTGTAGGAAAGCAGGTAACCACTGCAAGTCAGCTATGGCTAAAAACCTAACTTCATGAATAATATGTAATTTAACTTGAAAAGCTGCACCATGCTGTACCTTTGACCCACATTAGCTGTGCTTCTCTGACGCTTCAGGACCTATCTTGAGGAAGAGCTAGCCAAGGCTCGGAGAAAGCCTGCTCCGAGGCCCGACATGTTTCAGAAAATGATAGAGGTTGACCCCGGGGCACCCACATTGGAGGAGAATGACAAGAAGGCAGTGACCAAGCCGAGGTACATGCAGTGGAGAGAGACAATAAGCTCAACGGCAACCCTGGGGTTCAGGATAGAGGGAGTCAAGGTAAGACAAAGAACGAGAAAGGTGCATTTGTGCAGCTTTCCTTCCTTTCATTCTTCTGCTGTGTGATTGATTTAGGAACATGATCTTACTTCCTGTTTTTCCCAGAAACTTCCTCAGGGGAACATAAGTACCTTTATCGTGCATGAGTACCGTCAGTGTCAGCTGTGCCGGCCTCGGCATACGGTTCTGACATATTGTGTCCACACTCCAAGTCCCTTTGTCTGTGTGAGTCATGGCTATATAAGGACATTCACAACCTCCCGCTGGTCTGCTGCCATAACACTGAGGGTTATCCGCAGAAAAAGACGTGTGTGGATTATTATGCATGGATCTTCAGTTCATTTTGTAGCCAGCTATAACTATAGGAATGAGTCTATTATGTAAGCTGAAAATGTGGACTAATCAGGTATAAAGTGTGTGTGCGTGTGAGTTAAAGTCACATTGGGTCAGAGACTCCTCAGACTTTAAACCATAGAGGGAAAAAAGTACTTTTGCTTCTAAATATTACCTTGTTGCTAGGCAGCGAGCAGGATAAGAAAAGCTCGTTTATTCCACACTGAACCACCTAACTGGTGGCCATCGATGGCTGTGCCTCTTCTAAAAACCTGCTGCTGCAGCGTTGCATTTTCTGCCACAATGTCAGCTTCACACATCGGTACACGGTTACGACTACAAACATTCGTACTTCTACATTTGGTGTATTAGAAGGGAATTGTTGAGTTAATTTTAGCAAGACTGCTTTACTATGGCTGAAGGCAAGGCACCGGCAACAGATCTAAACACACGGGGAAACTATATTGAGACTTACTAGTAATTTATGAAGTAAAAGGTTGAGGGTTTAAAAATAATTACTGTGTGGATGTTGAGATTCAAAAACACAAAGAACATTTCTTGCTTGAAGGCTAAATTTCTAAAAATATCTCTCTTATCCTTCTGCTTTCCTTCCACACATTGTTCTCCTTTTTGTCTCCATCCTCTCTTCCTACCTTTTCTTTATTCTCCTGCTTTCCTAAGCCTTGACTCTAAAAAAGTATTTGCCGCTTTGCTTTTTTTGTCACACTTAAATGTTTCAGATAGTCAAACGGGTTGTCTGAATTTAATATTAGATTACCTGCGTAAATATGAAAAGCAGCTTTCTATAGAAATACGAGAACAGATGGGACACTCAGCTATTGCTAAGACTTTGCGACTCCAGCGAACCACATTGAGAGCCATTATCCACGACTGCAGAAAACGTGGACATCGCCAAGAGCAGCCGGCCTGCCCAAATTATTTTAGCATGGACGTCTCATCCAAGAGGTCATAACTGAACGTAGAACATCTAAAGCACGGCAGGCATCACAAAGATCTGTCTTACATTTCCCAAAAACATCTTGATAGTCCCTAAGATTCTCTAGACTAACTGCACAAAATTCAAACATTTTGCAATGTTTGAATTTTGTTACATCTGGGGTAAAACTTATACAGCATTTCGGTAAAAGAACATGATAGTCAACAATAGTGGTGGTCGTGTGATGTCTGGGGCTACTTGTCCTGCTTTGCCCAGATTGATGAAACCATGAATTCCAACTGTTGTGAATCGATACTCATGCGTACTTGGGGGTTATTACTTTTTTTACTCAGAGCCAGGTTGGTTTGGATAGCTTTTTTTCCCCCTCAATAAATAAAATCATTTGATATATGCATTTTGTTTTAACTGAGGCTATCTTTATCTGACATAAAAATTAGTTTGATGATCTCAAACATTTAAGTGTGACAAGAAAGCAAATCTGTATGGGGGAAAACACTTTTTCACAGCATTTTAGGTCGGAAGATGAACCAGAAAGAGGGTTAGCCGTATTTTTCCAAACACTGATTACCACATTGAAAGAGTACAAATAAACCTTCGAAGACAGTCCCAAATAAAGCCATTTTAATGAAATGTCTTCTGTTTTTTCTCTGTAGAAAGAAGATGGAACTGTGAACAGAGATTTCAAGAAGACAAAGACAAGGGAGCAAGTGGTTGCAGCCTTCAATGACTTTGTGAAAGGAGATAAGGAGATACTGGTGAGTGTTTTTATAAAATACTCAGTGAGTCAATTAGCTGTCCGTGTATATGCCATCTCGCCTGGAATGATTTACATGATTATGTCAGTGTGCAGCATATTGTTTTCCGAAGTTTAAGATTTGTACAGATGAAACAGTAATAGACTCACTGTGCACCTTTATAATAGTAATAGTAAACCGTCTGAGAATAAGGAATGCAGTTTTTCAGGCTTTTTATAGTGTCTGTTTTACGTTTGTGTCAGAGCAACAGATAGAATGTGTACTTGATCTTTTTAACAACCTCATCAGGATAACAGTTACAGAGAGCCACATCATTTCAGAGGACATCGAAATGACATTTACGTGTTTTAGTTTCATTTCCTAACTGAAACAGTGAACTACCTTTACTTGCAAAAGTATTCATATTCCATGAAGTTCTTCGTGTTACTACCACACATTTCAATGTATTTATGAATGTATTATGTGCCGACACAAAGTAGCGCACAATTAAGAAGTTTGAGGAAAATGGTACCTTTCACCTTGAGTTGAAGCTAATGACGATTTCAGTAACTGAGTATTTTAATAAAGTTATGGAAAAACAATTAGCACATTCTGCAGAATTGATGACCTATAGAAATACATGACAGAGAAAAAGAAAGTTAACAAAAAGTTTGATTCTTTTTTTTATTTTTTTTACAGAAATCCACATTTTATTGCTTAAAATACTACAACACAACATCTCTTACATGTTGCAGTCTGGATTTTTAAGGACATTTTTAACACCAAAAAGCAGAATGTTATCCAGATAAAACAGAAGCCTTAAGTGCCATGTTACAGTCTTCCTGTTTATCTAGTGCAAAGACAGAGAAGAAATAAAAAAATTAATTACATGTTACCTTATAAAAAGGCCATCAGCAGCTGCTACTATGGGATGATAGTTTAGTTTTGCAGTGCAAGTAATGCGCTATGTTTTATTTTCTGTTAAGTTTAAAGCGATCTCACACTTCTGACGTTTTCAGTCGTTGAATTTTAATAGCCGAGGTACTTGAATCATTCGAGGAATCATTCTGCCCTAATTTCATCTCTGATTTTTTTACAAATACAAATCTGAAAAGTGTGTAGTGCATATATGTCTGGCCCCACTTACTCTGATACCCCTAAATAAATAGTATCAATTGCAACCCTTTGCCCTAATTGCAAAATGAAAAGAGACATTTGCATCAACTTTTTCAGACATGATTGTTCACCTAAAGGTACAGTCAAGGAGAGCAATCAGAGAAGTAGGCTAGAGGCCCATGGTAACTGGAGGAGCTGCAGAGCTCCACAGCTCAGGTGAGAGAATCTATCGACAGAAAAGCTATTAGTTCTTCACTTCCCAAATCTGGGCTTTATGGAAGAGTGGCAAGAAGAAAGTCATAAGAAGTCCCATTTGCAGATTGCCAAGAGCCATATAGGGGACCCAGCAAATATGTGGCAGAAGGTTGCTCTGCTCAGATGAGAATGAAATTAAGCTTTCTGGCCTACATGCAAAATGCTATGTGTGGTGAAGACACTACACATCATGCTGAATACACCATATTTACATGGAAACAAGGTGGTGGCAATATGCTGTGGGGAAGCTTTCCTTCAGCAGGGACTGGAAAGCTGTTCCGAGTTGAATTAATTATGGATGGAGCTAAAAACAGGGCGAATCTGGATCCCGGAACCAGATCTCTTGTGAATTTGTAATGTTTGGGAACAATGGGAACTAATCTAATTTTGTTCTTTATTTGTAAATTTTTCTTACAGAACAAATATCTAACAAGGTTAAAGGAAATCCGAGCCACTTTGGAGATCTCTCCATTCTTCAAATCTCACGAGGTAAACACATTCAGTCCGTAGGGGAAACATCTTAACATTGCTGGTTTGTCAACTTGCAAAACAAATAAATAAATCACACAAAATCCTTGCTCACATTGAAACAAAACATGACAAATATGTTCTATGTTTGTATGCATGTAATACTTTTAATGATTTCAGAGAAATACATCAAAAGGTTTGCTAAATGTGAGGTTGTTCTTTGCTTTTCCCAATTTTTTCCCAAAAGTCTTTATGCAAGCTGGGTTATTTCCATGAGAACTGTTGGGAGTGCAGCAAAAGCTGACTGTCTATTGAATCTGAGCAGTAGTTCCGGGCCTAGTTATCTGTTTATTCAGTCACTGTTGTAAGTTAATGTACAGTAAACACACCAGATCACTAAGACACAGCATGTCTCATCATGGAAATTAGTCTCTGACTAGCTGACCACATGTGCGTGCACACATTTTCACACTTTGGCCAACACACACATACATAGACAAACAGACATTTGGTACAAAGTTGATGTCGCAAAACGAGAACTGAGACAATGTTTTGAAAAGAAACAACTGTACTGTTAAAGTAAATAGCAGAGGGAACCCTGTTCTGTTCTGGCGTTTGTGTCCAGTTCTCTCGGATCATCAGGCTGTTGTGTGTCTTCACAGGTAATTGGCAGCTCCCTCTTATTTGTTCACGACAGCAGGAAACGAGCCAAAGTGTGGATGATTGACTTTGGGAAGACCACACCCCTCACTGACGGGGAGGAACTAAGCCACCGAGCTTCATGGGTAGAAGGGAACAGAGAGGATGGCTACCTGTTTGGACTCGACAGTTTGGTGGAAATCTTTTCCTGCATGGTGAACTCTGAGACTTGAAGGCTGAAGGCTTAGTTTTTGAACCAAGTAAACTTTTGGACTCACCACCATTAACGCCTCCATTCATACTTCATTCCTCTGGGGAACCCTTAGGAACATTGACACTTGAACTCACGAAGCAAACCACATCGTCCAGCCCCTCTTAGTTCCTCACAAGTGGAACTAGTAACAGCAGCAATGCCTCACTTCCTCATAATTGTGTTAAAACAGAGTCCTTTATGCTGTTTATTTGATAAAAAGGAGGGAAAAAGGTCTATCTTTTATAACCTCATTTTGACAGCATATCATTTTACTAAAGAAACCCCCTGATTGAAAAGCAAACGATATGGATCCTAAAGCAAACTGAGTCCTGTTGACGTGTGTTACCATTGTAAATAAATCCTCTACAAAGGCCTGAACCAATAAGATGTTACCTAATATTTGATTGCCTTAATGAGAGGCTCCACATTATATTATATTATATTATATTATATTATATTATATTATATTATATTATATTACATTACATTACATTACATTACATTACATTACATTACATTATATTATATTATATTGTATTATATTGTATTATATTATATTATATTATATTATATTATATTATATTACATTACATTACATTACATTACATTACATTACATTACATTACATTACATTACATTACATTACATTATATTATTATATTATATTATATTATATTATATTATATTATATTATATTATATTATCTAACAGACCAACAGAAAGTAGCACATAATGGTGACATGAAAGGAAAGTGATACATGGCTCTTAACATTATATTGCAATCATTTTATAATTTTATTTTTTTGTGTCCATATGTAATTCAGTTACCCTAAATCAGTGCTTTGTAGAATCACCTCTTCACTGTTTTTGCGGTATGTCTCTGCACTTACTGAATGTTTTGCCCGTTCTTCTTTTAAAAATAGCTTAAGCTCAGCCAGATTGGATGGAGGGCGTCAGTGAACAGCAAATTTCATACCTAACCACAGATTCTGTGGGGGTCTGAACTTTGACTGGACCATTCTAATATGCTTTGATCCCATTTGAGCTATGGCTTTATATTTAAGGCATTGTCCTGCAGGACGTTTTTATTTTTTATTTTTTGCAGCCTGTAACAGGCTATCTTCTAGAATTACCCTGTATTTAGCTCCATCCATCTCCCCATCAACCAGCTTACCTGTCCCTGCTGAAAAAAGGCAACCCCACAGCATGTTGCTGCCACCTCTATGTTCGTGGTTTGTTAAGTTGTTTATTTTTTTTATTCAGCCATGAATCATTTATATGTTGGCCAAAGTTTTCAACTTTAAGCTCATATGACCAGAGCATCTTCTTCCACATATTTGCTTTGCCTCCCACATGGAAGGACGTCTGCAGCCTTTCTTTTAACAATGGCTTTCGTCTTCTAAAGGGAGGCTGAATCCAAGCGAATGCTGGGATTTTTAGACTTTTATTTGAAAAAGCATTTGAAAAACATGTATCATTTTTCTTCCAGTTCGTATTTATGCACTTCTTTGTGTTGGCGTTTCACATAAAATCTCGAGAAAAGAAGAAATACAGATTAAGATGGATACTGTTGCATGTCACTGTATATGCGTTGGACCAGTGGTTTGTTATATTTTGGTCTTCCATTGATATGTTTTTTAGACTATTACCAAACATTTTTAAAATGTTCAACTTTGGGATTCGACTCCTCTGCCAGCACTTTGGCTAAATATCTTAACACACTAGCAACTGCTGTCCTTTTTTATTTAGAAGATATTAAACCAGACCAAGTGCTTTCGGATCCCATATTAGAGCTCAAAAATGGCAATCTTTAACATTTCAATCCTGTTTGTTATTTTTAACCTAGAAATTGCTTGATTTCATTTTCAAAACTGTAACCATATTCATGTCCCCAGAAGGCTGTTCCTAAATTAAAACTGCTCTCACCACGAGCAATAATTATAAGCTACAATAATAACCTACAATACCAAGTTTTTCACTTTCTAGAGTTCATTTAATGGTGAAAGTAGATTCTGCACACTCACACACACATTGCATCTAAGGTGTCTTTGCATGTGCCAGCTCCTGTTTAGCAGGTTAAATATTTGTGCTGTGAAACTGCAGCAGCATGTCATGTTTTGTTTTCATAAGGAGTAACTTGAGATGGCAGTTTTTCAGGAAATGTTGCTCCAACGTGTTGATCTTGGTCTCCAGTTTGTTTCGGGACTTCTCATAATGCAAGGCAGTATACGGATGATGGATTACAGACACTTGGACCAACATAAACAGTTCTAGTGAATGCTGATAAAATCATTAAAAAAAGACATAAACAAACAGTTTTTAAGTAGATGCTAGCCAGTGGTTTCAGAGTTGGTATTTTTGTAACTGTTGTTACACATAGGCTATAAATGATGACCTTAAAACTTAAGATGTGGAAATTTGGGTTTCTTGTTTCCAGATTCTTCATATTCAGATTAAAAAGGTATATTTTTAAAGACCTCTGGGTTTTGTGAGACTGAAAACTTCCATTGGGGCATACGCTCAAGCACTATTGAGCCACATCATTCATCAATACAAACATAAAATATTCATTCAAATAGAAATGCTCAAGATTGCCAATTTAAACAGGTTTTAGCCACAAAATTTAATTCAGTTTTATCTCATTTTATTTTCTTCCTGTCCTTATTCATTTTCAAACGCATCAATTTCAAAGGGGGTCTCTTTTTACATTTTCAGGGGAAGACTGATTTTTTTTTTGGGTTCAAACATAAATTTAAAACATATAAATAAAGGAAAATGAGTCCGACAGTTGTACATTTAGGAAGAGACAGAGTTAAGTTAGAGCACGATGTTTGATTCACAGACGTGGAAGCTACTCACCGTGAGGAGGAGCAGTGGAAGATAACACAAGGCATTTATTTCCCAGCAGTTATCGATATGTTATGAATTGTTACATAGACTCGGCATCTGATGTGCTTTTGTTCTCAAACACTTAACGCCTTTCTCTTTTGTTGCTCCAGGTAGCTCATGCAGTGTACAGTAAGATTTATTTAGTTCTGTGTACTTTTGTTTAGTTTCTACTGTAACATAGTTGTTAAATCCTGTGGAACACTTACAGCCATGAACAATCCTATTTAAGCTATACAGTGCCTTGACATTACAAAGCCAAGTCAGAAAGCTAAGAAATGTTTTTGTTTTCTAGTTATAAATATGGGTTTCTTTGCTTTGTGTAACATGGGTGCATGTTTATTATCCTTTTAAATGTTTATGACTTTGTAATTTGTTCTGATTTTATTTAAACAACATATTTTCTTGTTATTCTGTGGAGGCTTTAGGATACTGAGTTGTGGTATATCTGGTTTTGTTTTCAAACTTATGTTACATTTTAAGAGGTAGTCACAGAGTAGGGAAACCGGGGATATTACGAAAGAAAAGGCGCATAATATGTATTTAAAGATATATATATATATATATATATGACGTTGGGGTAGCTGCCATTGATTTTAAAGTGATTTGGTAGGTGGGGAGAAAGTAACACGTTATTTACAGGCTGGCCTTTATCAAATAAATAAGGAAATACTGCAACTTAATGTTGTGCCTTCTTAATGAAATAGATAAACATGATGGGAAGACAGTTGTGTATTTTAACTATTAAGCATAGGCATAGAATTTGGTAACTAATCCTTTCAGGCCAACAGTCATAGATTTGGCCAGTTTTCCTTCGTGTGCACTTACAGATGTTTACTGTAGGTGTTAAAGGTTTGTAGTGTTGCTGGTTTGTGTATTTATTTTTTTTGGACTGGTTCTTTAAAAATACATTTGTGGCGAAACACTTGTGTCTGTGTAATGTTTGCATATCTATCTATCTATCTATCTATCTATCTATCTATCTATCTATCTATCTATCTATCTATCTATCTATCTATCTATCTATCTATCTATCTATCTATCTATCTATCTATCTATCTATCTATCTATCTATCTATCTATCTATCTATCTATCTATCTATCTATCTATCTATCTATCCATCCATCCATCCATCCATCCATCCATCCATCCATCTAGTGCATTTAACTTCCTCTGGATCTGTGACCCTCTCCGTCGCTGCCCACACTAATTGCTGTGTTTGCATGAGGCTTGTTTGCCATTCAAATCACACCTGTCCACAACAGCAGTGGCATCCGGAGCTGCTGGGACAGAAAAGACGTGATTCACAAGTCTGTATGAACTGTACACATTTGCCTCTTTTTTGTGAGGGGACAGACTAAAGCTCAATCCTTAAGAGCTTTTTGCAAAAGTAAGAAACTTCAATGTTTTGATTTATTTTTCTCTCATATTGATTGTGCGTTTGTTTTGCCTCTGTAATGCAATCCACATAGGTTTTAAACCTGGAGTACTACCTTCTGGAATTTGTAGTAATTGATGAAACATTAATTTGATGTATAACATAGTTTGTCTTAAGTCTGCATTTGAGCCTTTTTATTTAAGTTATTTCTCATAAAAATGCATGGCTACGTTTTGTACTGGCTACATAGGTAGACATAGAACACATGCTAAATTAGGAGGATGTAGAAATGTATTTTTACCTGGATAAAGGTTTCAAGTCATAACGTTTATGTAGCATAACCAAAAACTGCAGGTTAGTGGCGCCCTCTGCTGTCAAAACTGACGCTGACACGAGTCCGACTGCATTATGGGGAATTTACAGAAACCACAAAATAATGCCTGGCCTTGAGAAAAGGATGTTCTGGTTATTTAAAAATAAATAAGTCAACATAAGTTGCTCTTAAACTCCAAAAAAGGGCCTACATTTTGAAAAAAATTATGCATTTTAGACAAGCAATTTAGCTAAAAATGATTTTTTTCTAATGCACCAAAGCGGGACTAAACCTTTGCGTGTCAGTTTGTTTTATCTTGTTAGATAATAAAGGACGTAAGAAATCATAAAAATGCTTAAATCTCAGTTTCCGTTAAATTTATTTGTATTTCATTTCTTTGATTTTATATTACACTTTTGTATGGATTTTGTTTCTAATTCTCCAAAATAAGTCTGAACAACATGGTTATTCACAGTTATATGCAGGGGTGAAAGTGAGCCGGTACGGTCCGGTACTGCGAACCACTAAAAGATTCTGCACCGGAAGAGGGAAGAAAGGCAGTCTGCTATGAAGCCGTCATCCAGAACCAGTTCCTGCTGCAAAAATTCATGAGCACACAAAGATCAGATCCGCTACTAACAGGCAGTCTAAAACACGACTTAATCTGTTTATAAATGTAGCTTTTTTCCCCTCATTCCAAATTGTTTCTGAATTGTTCTGCTATGCTGGAGCCTCAATGCTCCTGCTTTGCTTCTCTCCCCTCGGAGCTCGAGGTTTTTGTGAACGGCCAGCCTTTAAAACGAGCACCGCTACGTTTAATGTCTGTCTGCTCGCTGCTAAAAACCCCAGTTAAAGCAAAGGGAGAGTAACTAGTTGTGGTTCATGTTATTTTGCCGAATTACAACAACACAGTAAAGCTCAAAAACACCGCTTATGACCCGAGATTTCACATACACTACACGAGAGCGCATGCGCGCTTACCTCCAAAACAGAGCGGTTGCCAAGGAGATCGATTTAATGGACTGGGAGATTTTACACAGGTGGTGCACAGACATAAAAAAATGCTGCTTGCATTAGGACAGGACGAACAATAAATCACTTACCATCTACAGACTTTAAATAAAAACAGCGAAAACAACCGAACTGTCAATTTTTTTATTTATATTAAACCAAAACTTGACCACAATGCAGAGAACAATAACTTCTTTGTTCAAAAGAAAAATGGAAACTGAAGATGAAAAGTTATGCATCAGTTAACGATTAATGTTTTCTGAAAATATGTCTTATATTCTAGGTTCTTCAAAGTAGCCACCTTTTGCTTTGATTACTGCTCCGCACACTCTTGGCATTCTGTTGATGAGCTTCAAGAGGTAGTCACCTGAAATGGTTTTCACTTCACAGGTGTGCCCTGTCAGGTTTAATAAGTGGGATTTCAAGCCTGATAAATGGGGTTGGGACCATCAGTTGTGTTGTGCAGGAGGTGGATACAGTACATAGCTGATAGTCCTACTGAATAGACTGTTAGAATTTGTATCATGGCAAGAAAAAAGCAGCTAAGTAAAGAAAAACGAGTGGCCATCATTACTTTAGGAAATGAAGGTCAGTCAGTCCGAACAATTGGGAAAACATTTAAAGTGTCCCCAAGTGCAGTTGCAAAAACCATCAAGCACTACAAAGAAACTAGCTCACATGAGGACCCGCCCAGGAAAGGAAGACCAAGAGTCACCTCTGCTGCGGACGATAAGTTTTACCGAGTCACCACCTCAGAAATCGCAGGATAACAGCAGCTCAGATTAGAGAACAGGTCAATGCCCACACAGAGTTCTAG
The DNA here is from genome assembly GCA_036173005.1 of Crenichthys baileyi. Classification (NCBI taxonomy): domain Eukaryota; kingdom Metazoa; phylum Chordata; class Actinopteri; order Cyprinodontiformes; family Goodeidae; genus Crenichthys; species Crenichthys baileyi. Next base: position 743,738 of record JAHHUM010002042.1, read on the forward strand.
CAGCAACCATCTCTAGAACAACTGTTTTAAAGGAGACTGTGTGAATCAGGCCTTCATGGTAAAAAAGCTGCTAGGAAAAAAACCCCCTGAGGACAGGCAAAAAGCAAAGAGACTGTTTGGGGTAAAGAACACAAGGAATGAACATAACCCGTGGAAATCTGTGCTTTGGTCTGATGAGTCCAAGTTTGAGATCTTTGGGTTTCCAACCCCCGGGCTTTGTGCGGGCAGAAGAGGGGAACAGATGGACTCTACATGCCTGGTTTTCCCCCGTGAAGCAGGAGGAGGAGCTGTGATGGTGTGGGGGGGTTTGCTGGTGACACGGGGGGGGATTTTTTAAAATTGAAGGCATACTGAAACCGCATGGCTACCACAGCATCTTTTCGCGGCATGCTATTCCCCCGGGTTTGCGTTTTTTGGGGCCTCTTTTTTTTCAACAGGACAAGACCCAAAACACACCCCGGCTGTGTAAGGGCTATTTGACCAAGAAGGAATGGGGGCTGCGCCGATGACCCTGGCCCCACAGTCACGGACCTGACCCAAAAATGAGATGGTTTGGGGGAGTGGCCCCCGAGGAAAGGCAAAAGGGCCAAAAGTGCTAAGCATCTCTGGGAACTCCTTCAAGACTGTTTGAAAACCATTTCAGGTGACTACCTCTTGAAGCTCATCAACAGAATGCCAAGAGTGTGTGAAGCAGTAATCAAAGCAAAAGGTGGCTACTTTGAAGAACCTAGAATATAAGACATATTTTCAGATGTTTCACACTTTTTTGTTCAGTATTAATTCCACATGTGTTAATTCATAGTTTTGATGCCTTAAGTGTGAAGCTACAATATTTATAGTCATGAAAATAAAGAAAACTCTTTGAATGAGAAGGTGTGTCCAAACTTTTGGTCTGTACTGTATATATATATATATTCTACATTGTCAAGTGATTCTAATTTCTGCCTTATACAGACAGCCTACAGTAAAGTAAAATATTGATACATTTTAATTAGTTTGAGTTTGGACTTTGCTGAGAGAGATCTTGAGGGGGGGCACAGATGAGAGTAAAAACACACACACACATTATATATATATATATATGGATAAATACCCCCTTTATGCTCCCATTGCAGCCCCAGCACGCCCCTAAGTACCGGCAAGAATTTAAAACTACTTTCACCCCTGGTTATATTACAACATTCCCTAACAAAAGATAATGACTATAGGTTGTCAAAGCAGGTGGAACCAGATTAGTTTCTACTCAGTCTAAGGAAACGGTGAACAAATAAATAACATCTGATAGCAGACGGTTATTCGGTTATTTAGGTATGAACAATATTAGTCATATTTTATCAACTGACCCAACCGGAGATCAAAACCAATGGAAAATAGGGTGCGATACAAAGTCTTCAGAACAAAAAGGCTACAATTTAATAATATTACGCGTGAGATTTGAGCTTTTTGTTTTTTTATTACACTTCACTGTATAATTCGTTAAAATACTTACCAGCAAAGAAAAATAAACTGGTACGAAATGGAAGTAGAAAGGGACGAAACTGGGGCTTTGAATCGAGGTTTAAGAAGTTCCAAAGAAATTGACATTTCTTATACACTTTAATCATTCTCCACCTAAAATGCTTTAAAATTGTAGATGCACATAGGTGCGCCGGGGCATGTAACACGTGCATTTTTTACTTTCTATCTTTCAAAGACGTAAAAGGCAGGAGTTGCACAGCTCAGCCGAGTTAAGCAGAGAAACATCAAAACAAGTCCACGTCACCGCGCTGTCGTCTTTCGCCAGCAGATGGCAGCAGAGAGCCAGTTGGTCAGAGATGTTAAGAATACGGCATTTTTGCTGGTTTTAGGTTGCTATCTACTATCGCAGCTGTTGGACATATGCACCTTTTGAATGTACATTTTTATGCTTGTACACCTAACAGCTAAATGACCTGTAGCCAGATCTGATCTGACCTATTCTCTTGAGGAACAACATGGGGCCTCTAGGATATAACTCCCCCGACTGTAAACAAACTACGAGGAGCCAATAAGGAAGAGTGGGCGGGGTGTAGGAGAGGAAAAACAACCAGAGCCCTGCATAAACGAGTTTAAACCATGTTGATGCATAGCTCTCCTTCCCTTCTGCATAATAAAGGGGAAGCTAATGACTCCAGGAATAAGAACTGAGGGAACATGAAGGTAAATTGTTGATGTGAGCTGCGTGAAAGATTACTTTTGATTACATGATAAAGGTTGCGTCAACAAGCAGCTCTGGGTGCTGCATGAAGTTGAGAAACAGGGTATGACCTAGTGCTGACATACAAGCTGGATTAAACGCTGTAGGTGTAGCAGCAGAAGAAGAAGGATAATCCTTTCTTTCGAACAGTTTCAACCAAAGAAAGAACACCCCCTCCATATCTTTGCTGTGCAACTCAAATAGGGGGTGTTTACGTAGTCGCTCGCCACTCTTGACCTTTGATAGACTTGGAAGAAGCCAGCAGCAGAGACTCTGCAGGACAGCGGCTGGTAAGTTCCTCAAACCCAACGATAGCTTTCCATGCCTCACCGTATGAAAGCACAACAATACATTAACAATCCAGTTTGTGCTATAACAGTCGCATTTACCGCAGCTTTAGCCTCAAAACTAAATGCTTGGTCAGCGTGCTGACGTGCCTGGCATATGGCGGCTGATCTATGGCTGCCTATACTAACAGCTAAACTTACCGAGCTGCTCACGAAAACTTTGCCCAGGCTGTGAAATACCACAAACCGCACAGCTATGGGTGCGTTAACACGCTAATAATGCTAGCTTAAACATGGAGAACACTTGCTTTAGCGCTCGTGAGTTTTCGTTAAGTCTCGTGGCTGCACGGTCTCGAGGAGGCCGTTAATCACGGATTTTAAAAAGAGGCCACAGTGTGAAGAATGTGTAGTGGCTTCACCCGCAAAAAGTGAAGTGAAACTGCTGCAATACCACTTAAGTTAAGGATTAACTGAAAGTAGTATTTCTGAGAGGATGTTGTGACACAGCATCGCATAATACTAAGTCGCATAGATAGATTCTACCAGTTGTTTTTAAGTATAGGTAACATTGTAACAGAGAGTCGTTGTGTATTTATTAGTCATATTTTATAATAGTTACAGTAAGCAACCATCGTTTTATTGATTATTCTGAATTTTCTCAAGCTTTTAGCTAGGCTGATGTTACTTCAATATAGTAAATGATTTATTCATTTGTTTTACTCTTTTGATTTAATGTGTGATCATATTTGTGTGCTTTTTAATCTATGTATTTGTTTTATTTGTTTATATGGTGTACATGTTTTACATTATTTACCATCTGTATTTTCTTGTAACTTACTCTGAGTGTATGATTGCAGTATGAAATATGCTCTATAAATAAAATTGACAGGAATAGAGTATTAGCCAAACCAGTGGCGGCTGTTGATAGGTGACATGACTCACCACCCAGGGCACCATGCTGTCAGAGGGGTATTTAACTTTTTTTAAAGAAATATTCCTTGAAATATTCTTTTTAAGGTCTATGGACTGCATTTGATCACCTCAATGACTCTGAAATTAGGTTCTTTAAAATCCTGTTTAAGATTTATAAAAGCCTTTTCTGCAGTTTGTGGAAAAAGCAGCATTTTAAATGTGTTTTTGGCATCCGGGCCACCTTTTATTGGCACCATGTATAGAAAGGTCAAACTGGGACCAATGTATTCTAAATAGGTTTGGTTTCTGAAACCCATCTGTGAGAACAATATGTTTGCTCCAAAATATAACCCAATATATTCTGAAATTAAGTGTGTCACTTTCGGTTGATGTTTGTCTTGCTTCTAAAATCAATGTATGGCCTTTCTGAGTGTATGACTGATATCCTTCCAAAACATGTTAGAAGTATGGTAGTATTTGTCATGTTTAGAAGCTCCATCTTTCTCTGTAGAATGCTAACAAACTGGTAAGACATAAAAAAATCATAATAATCCAAATATGACTGTTTATTACTGTAGTTGTGTCCCAATTTGTAGTAGCAATGGAAGATAATATAGATCCACTATGGATCCTGTGTCTGATATAGATCTTGGTGACCAGGGACATCGCAAATCTCATGGAGAGTGCTCAGATACAAAGTAAGAGAAAAGTAAAGAAAGTGTTCTTTAATCCCAACAGATTTCCTCATAGCAATATTCAACACAATTTTTCGTTTTATTAAAGGTTTTTTGGCAACTAGTGGCCTTTACTAGCTGTACAGGAAGTGAGATATCGGGAAGACATGCAGTGAAAGTTCACGGGACCAGGAATTGAACCTGGGATGGTTCTGTCGAGGACTGTAGCCTCAGCATATGGTGCGCCTGCTCTACTACTGAGCCACATCAAGCCCCATCATTTTGCAGTTCATTGTCTTCCTGATATCGTGCAGGCCTCGTTTGAATCCAACAGAAAATCAATTGCAAAAGTATCCCCACTCATGCTTTAAAGCATAGGGGATTTTCATTAAACTCAAGAATAGTGTAAAAATGATGCAAAATACACGACGCTGATTTATGTTTTCTTAGTCGGGAGTTCCTAGTTTTGATATTTTTATTGGACATTTTTTCCCAGATTTTTTTTTTCTTTAAGTATGTGGCCTACCGTTCACTGATTGAAGCCTATCAAAGGAGAACTGCCGCTTTCTGTTCGGTACCTGGCTGATTGATAGCTGCATTTCTAACAAGAACAAATTGTTATTAAAACTATGGAGGCAATAACCGCCAATTATCATCCTTATCCTGTGACAAAATTCCAGTTGCTCGTTTATTAAAACGGAGCCCAGACTAACTCCAGCTTCGTCATCTTTCTGGGAACGTGGTCTAATCCAAGTTTCCCCAGTAACAAGTTGTGATGCCACTGCTGTGGCGTTTCGCCACTTCACAGCAGCGGGAATCATTTCCCACTTTTGGCTCCGGCTCATCGGTCAAGGGCGGTGATGTTTTACTGTCAGGGATCCATGAGGTGTAGTTAACGACATTCAGACAGTGACTCAAACTGCAGGGCTATTTTCACATCATCCTGTGCAGCAGACAGCAGCTGAGGGTTATAAGTGTGTGTGTGCTTGTGCAGAGAGAGTTTAGCCCACAGTACACTGCATTAACAGATCGTGTGAGTTTTAAAGCTAGCCTTTAAGTTTTCCTCCTCTCCACAGTGTTAGAATAGAGCTTTGCCTGAAACAATCTATTATCCACAGCTGGTTTCGGGGTTTACATTTAAAATCTGTTTATAAGGTGTATAGATTAACCGGTTTAAGTTCTTAAAGTTGTTTGCTTTTTGTTTTGTGAAGTCTGAGTGAATGATTACCTATAAAATTGTCGGGAACAAACACAATTATAGGTTTATTATTAACATGAGTGTATTAGACATGGGCCTGCACGAGACCCTCACATAAGGATAATCTTGAGTAAAAATAGCATGGTTTCATGGTGTCTCGGTATTTACAATACTTATAAAACATGATCTAATTGCTTCTATTTAAAACAAAAAGCAACAATTATTACTAGTGCTGCTGTAATAATATGGCATATAGTTTATTAAAGTTGTAATAATGTTAATATTGTTTCGGTTCTAGTTTGATACATTGACTCAAACAAAAATGTTGAATAAACACAGGCTACATTTAGTGGTAGTTTTCAAGCCCTTTTTTTGCAGCATAATAAACCTTTTAATAAACCTTTTAGCTTTGTTGGACTCTTTATAGAATTACATTGACTATAGAACGCGCTGATACCAACTAGCTAGTTAGTCAGGTATCTGTTCATGTAGCCACTCTGCAGTCGGCTGCTTAGCCGATACAGTTCATAGGTTTCCAAAGGTTGTACCTTAATATTGATGACAGGTGACGCTACCCATAATTTTTTTGTTGTCTTTTTTTGTGGAAAGATAAGAGGACCGTGAAATCAATTTATTAAATCTGCTGGGATGAAGTTATTTGATCAGGGGAGCCCCCTAAAACATTCAGTCCCAGATCTCTTTAAGGCTATATTTTTAGTGTCCTGTCATTCTTCATAAGCATGGGGAAGTATGAGAGCCTTCTTTCAGCCAGTTGACTGAAAGTGCACTGCAGCAGAGGTGGTGGAGGGGCAGCGCTGCCTTAAATAAAAAGGACTCTAAACAGTATCATTAAAAATATTACTGCTTTTTTTAAGCATAATGTTTTTGGAAACTTCAGTATGGGTGGATACTGGTAACTAGCCCATGAATGCAATATACTATTATGAAGAGATGACAGAGAAAATAGCACAGTGATCCGTTTTCTCTGTCCTCATGGAGCGTAAAGGAACACAGCAGTGTCCCTCCCCTACCTGCTGCTGCTTCCTGCCAGTCAGTTGACTAGAAGAACACGTTGCTGTTTGTTGCAAAGGATACACAGAACAGGCTTGGAGCAGGAAGATGACCTAATTACTGACTCCTTCAGTGTATGTATAGCACTCCATACACGCTTACATATTTGAGGCTCTCAGCAGAAGCAGACTTTTCCTTTGGACTCAGTCCCGACGGTTCTGTCAGAGCACATTGTCACACCATCAATAGATCACCTGTGTCAAAACAGCAGCAGAATATTGCAGCCGACGGGAATGCAGATAAAAGCGCCACTGTTTAGAAAAGACTCAAATATATATACACTGCTCAAAAAAATAAAGGGAACACATAAACAACACTATATAACTCAAAGTAAGTCAAACTTCTGTGAAATCAAACTGTCCACTTAGGAAGCAACACTGATTGACAATCAATTTGTCATGCTGTTGTCAAATGGAATAGACAACAGGGGGAAATCTTTGCTGATTAGCAAGACACTCAATAAAGGAGTGGTTCTGCAGGTTGGAACCACAGACCACTTCTCAGTACCTATGCTTTCTGGCTGATGTTTTGGTCACTTTTGAATGTTGGTGGTGCTTTCACACTCGTGGTAGCATGAGACGGACTCTACAACCCACACAAGTGGCTCAGGTAGTGCAGCTCATCCAGGATGGCACATCAATGCGAGATGTGGCAAGAAGGTTTGCTGTGTCTATCAGCGTAGTGTCCAGAGCCTGGAGGCGCTACCAGGAGACAGGCCAGTACACCAGGAGACGAGGAGGAGGCCGTAGGAGGGCAACAACCCAGCAGCAGACGTGGAGGAGGCCGTAGGAGGGCAACAACCCAGCAGCAGGACCGTTACCTCCGCCTTTGTGCAAGGAGGAACAGGAGGAGCACTGCCAGAGCCCTGCAAAATGACCTCCAGCAGGCCACAAATGTGCATGTGTCTGCACAAACGGTTAGAAACCGACTCCATGAGGATGGTATGAGGGCCCGACGTCCACAAATTGGGGTTGTGCTCACAGCCCAACACCGTGCAGGACGCTTGGCATTTGCCAGAGAACACCAGGATTGGCAAATTCGCCACTGGCGCCCTGTGCTCTTCACAGATGAAAGCAGGTTCACACTGAGCACATGTGACAGTCGTGAGAGAGTCCGGAGACACCGTGGAGAACGATCTGCTGCCTGCAACATCCGTCAGCATGACCGGTTTGGCAGTGGGTCAGTAATGGTGTGGGGTGGCATTTCTTTGGAGGACCGCGCGGCCCTCCATGTGCTCACCAGAGGTAGCCTGACTGCCATTAGGTACCGAGATGAGATCCTCAGACCCCTTGTGAGACCATATGCTGGTGCGGTTGGCCCTGGGTTCCTCCTAATGCAGGACAATGCTAGACCTCATGTGGCTGGAGTGTGTCAGCAGTTCCTGCAAGATGAAGACATTGAAGCTATGGACTGGCCCGCCCGTTCCCAAGACCTGAATCCGATGGAGCACATCTGGGACATCTTGTCTCGCTCCATCCACCAACGTCACGTTGCACCACAGACTGTCCAGGAGTTGGTGGATGCTTTAGTCCAGGTCTGGGAGGAGATCCCTCAGGAGACCATCCACCGTCTCATCAGGAGCATGCCCAGGCGTTGTAGGGAGGTCATAAAGGCACGTGGAGGCCACACACAATACTGAGCCTCATTTTGACTTGTTTTAAGGACATTACATCAAAGTTGGATCAGCCTGTAGTGTGTTTTTCCACTTTAATTTTAAATGTGACCCCAAATCCAGGCCTCCATTGGTTAATAAATTTAATTTCCATTGATGATTTTTGTGTGATTTTGTTGTCAGCATTTTCAACTTTGTACAGAACAAAGTATTCAATGAGAATATTTCATTCATTCAGATCTAGGATGTGTTATTTGAGTGTTCCCTTTGTTTTTTAACAGTGTATATATTTTTGTCATTGACCTGAATTAACCCCAATTTATTTCACTTAGTGGTAGGTCTTTAAGATGAGGTTTAATAGAAAGCAGCCTCACAAACTTGTCAGTTGTATAAAAAAACCTGAGAGGAGTACAGTGCGGTGACAGACCTTGAACATAAACCAAACACGTGCACCTACAGTGACTCGGGTCCTGGAATAGCTGCAGCGTTTGTTTTGCACTCCTCCCCTTTCGTTTCCAGTGACATTTTCAGATCCAGTCTTGGACTGCATATTCACAGCTCGCCTGTGCAGGGTTCGCCTTTCCCCCTTCGTGTGTGTGTGTGTGTGTGTGTGTGTGTGCGTGCGTCCGTCCGAATGGGGGACGCAGTGGAGGTCATCAGTATTTTTAGGCAACGATTAAAAGTCAGAACAGCTGTGTATGTTTGTGTGCGAGCGTACTTGTTGGCAGGACTATGCGTGTTGACGACAAGTTTTATTCCTTTCTATTTGCTTTCTTGTCCATCTTTAGGTCTTTGTCCTTTTATCCCTGTGGACAAGCTGTTCTCACACTGTTACATCTCTAAATGTGTTTATTTATATTAATGTATTATGAAATAATTTCTGTATCTGTATAGCTAATGTGACATTAATATCTGTTCTTCTTTCTGCGCCCAGCACCATCATGGCAGGTGATATGATGTTGATTATGCGTGGCTTGGCTAAGTTGAGCCAGGCTGTGGTCGAGACCCAGAGCAACGCTTTGCGCAATGGGACCGGTATGTACACAGTGCAACAGATCTCTACCTAGTTTCTACCTTTTCTTTTTATTTGGTAGTTATTTAGTAATTTCTACAAACAACTAAGGAACATATGGGGATCTGGACCTATATATAACCACATAACAGTGTGGTGACGTTAGCAGCTAGCTAGCTGACTGCAGAAACTCTAACAAACCATTTCTGTTCGATTAATTAATTTTGATGCTGCAGCCTATTTCAAAGTCTAAGTTTTTAAAGTTTTGAGGTAATTTCTGGTGATGTGGGAAAAGTATTCATGCTCATTGAAGTTTTCAACAATTTTTTTTTAATACCACAAACTTGAGAAGTGGACAGAAAAGGATACATGTCTGTTCAGTCGTCCACAGTCAATACATTGTAGAGCCACTATTTGCTGCAGTTACAGCTGCAGATTTATGGGATATGTCTCTAGCAGCTTTGCACATAGACAGATTTTTGCCAGTTAACTTAAATTGTGAGATCAGACGGAGATTGTGATTGTGGTGACTGTGATTTCCAGGTTTGTGTTTAGGTCTGGACTTTGACTGGGTCATGGTAACACATGAATAAGCTTTAATCTAAACCGTTGCATTGCTGAAAGTTTAACCTTTGCCCCAGTCTCAAATCTCTGTCCTTATCAACTCTCCTTGCTGAAGAAAAGTATCCCCAGAGCATGATGCTGCCACCACCATGTGTCACATGGAGGAAATTTGGAAAACCATTCATCCATTTCCTTTCACATTAGTTATGCGCTCCTTTGAGTTGGACTTTTACAGAAATTTCTGAGAAATTACATTGAAGTTTGCTCTTTAAAATGTGACAAAATCTGAAAAATACTTTTGCAAAGTACTTTTAACGGAGTTCTTCAAAATCTTCGGTTGTCTTCTCTGATATGTCTTTTAACTGAGGGTAATTGCATACAGTTTGGTAAATGTTAAGGTAGTAGCAGTTCACGCAAATGTCATCTCAGAGAACTTTTCAGACCCGATTCATATCCAGATTCCTTTCTTTACAATCCATTTTAAAACAGACAGATTTAAATCCAACAGAGTTAATGGCAGCACTAATTGGAAATGATGTGTAAACGAGGGGAAAGCTGCATGTCCTAAAACAGCACAAGCTTATAACGGCATGTCTATGTGGACATTTTAGGATAACCCAAAGCGTTATAAAAACAATTATGTAGTTTTAAAATACATGTAGTTCATGTTTTTTTGGCTGTTCAAAAGATACCCTTTAGTGTTGCATCAGTAATGAGTGGAAATCTGTCTGTGGTTCTATACATACGAATATGACTTGGCAAACTTATAAAAAAGATGCATGGTGTCAGCTCAGCTTTCACTTCATCTGTGCTTGAACTGGTGGACAGTTGTTCCATTGCCAATATATTTTTTCTTGCCTTTTTACACCTGGAGCTAAGGCAAGTCGACAAACAGCCCATTTGAGAGAATTTGTTTGGCAAATGGCAAAATAAGCAAGTAACTTAGGATAAATATGCACCATTAAACTCCTGATAAATTTTGTGTGTCCTTAATCAGGAGTTGCAGGCTTTGGCGCTGCTGTCCAGAGTGCCCAGGCAGCTGCAGAGCAAGGCCTGTCTGTAGCCATGACGAAAATACAGGCAAGTATCTGTTTTTATTATTAACAATATGTTAATCTTCGACAGAGCAGCTTCCTAATGGTTGATTTGCACCCAGTGTGACCCGAGTACATCGGCCTTTGTTTCCAGGAGCTGTCCAGCGAGCAGCGAAGCATCTATGAGTCAGAGTTAGATATTCCCCAGGATGAGACGTCGTTCGCAGCATCAGAGTTTAGGGAAGAACACGCAGACTTTACAGCTGATCACTCAGGGACTGGCACTGATGCTACAGCAGGGACTAACAACATTCGTAGGAAACAGTCAATGTTTGAGGGATACAAAGATCCAAGTAACCAGTTTAGTGGTCATACCAGATCATACCACCATGATGCTAGGTATGTTCTGTCTCAGTCAGCAGTTTATTTTTGTAATGCCATTTCTGTCAGATAGCTGTATTGATGTGTGCTGTATGTTACAGACATTTCCCTGGACATCGGCTGTATAACCACAGCCTTAACAGACAGGTGTTGCGAGAGGTCGGCTATCAACAGCCAGTCAGTCAGTTCAGGAGCTACCATCAGGACCAGTCCTCAGTGGGGGGACTGACAGCTGAGGACATAGAAAAAACCAGCCAGAGCAAGGGGGCTGACTCAAAGCCACACAAACAGATGGTAATTCCTGTTCCCATAGCAACTGTTGGCACTCATACTGATGTAAACATTAGTTTTACTCTTACAGGCAGACATTTTGATGTGAATGTGTCATCTCATCGTGTCTTCCGCAGTTGAGTGAAAGAGCCAGAGAGAGGAAGGTGCCTGTGACCCGGCTCGGCAGATTGGCTAACTTTGGAGGTACGGCGATATGACTCTGTTACTGTGTCTGAATCTGTGGATGATTCATTAGCTGCTAGTCTGACTACATCTGCAGTCATGGGCGTCCTCCTGCAAGTGTACACGTTCTTCAGCAGCAGATTGTAACCATCATAATAAGTGGACTAGATGACATTGATTGCTGTACATCTACCTATATGAGTCCTTTCCTGGTTCAGAGCTCCAACTGATTTGCATCCATCCTGCTATTTTATTTCTGCTGCTGACAACCATAACTCATGGATCATGTTTATAAAATCAACAATCATCCATGGACTGGTTTGAGGCTCTCTCAGTATCATAACTGAGTAAATCCCTGGTGCACCTGGTATTTAGGCACACTGATTATTACACATATAATGTCACATATTCTGTACATTTGTTTGACTTTGATCAATGGGCCGAAACATTCAGGAGACGGGCGTGGTGGTTTTCAAGAACTGTAAATCTGCTTGTTGTTTATATCTTTTTGCTGTTTCACTCTTTTTGAGTCTCTAACTACAGTCCGTGGGCCCTAAAACTGAATAACCTCCTCAGCATGCATTCAAGTCCTGCTGATGACCTAATTATTTGAATTAGGTGTACTGATGCCGATACACATGTAAAGGTGGCAGGAAATCAGCCCTCGGGGGGCTGGAGTGTGAGACCTCTGTTAAAGAGGAATGTAACAAGTGGACATTAGCTGGTTAATTACCTGAGCCGTATTAGTGGTTAGCCAGCCTGCAGCTGGCTGCCTAGCAGATATGGGGCAAACTGTAGTTTCAAAATGGCATTCCTGTAAGAAGAGTGATAGAAAGACTATTTTTAGTTGCCACACCATGACTGTCCATGTTTGAATATTCACAAATATTATATATTGTCTATCTTGTAAGCCAGAGAAAAGTGTGGGAGCCTTTTTCCAGCCAGCTAAACGGCAGTATGCAGCACCAGGTAGGGGGTAGAGGGTCCAGTGTTACTCAGTGTTCCTATGCTGGAAAAGTATGGAATAAAATTTTTGATTATTTTTCTCCTTTCCTCCTTTGCTATACCTTCTCTTTCCATTTATCGTTCCTTCCTTGTGTCCTTCTTTAGTGTCTTTTTTCCTTGTATCCTTCCTTCTTTACCTGTGCCCTACCTCCGTCTCTTCCGTCTTCTCGGGCGTCTTCTAGGGCGACTGTGGCTCATTAGGAAGAGTAGTCGTCTTGCAATCAGAAGGTTGTGGGTTCGATTCCAGCTTCCTCCTGCCATATGTTGAGGAAAGGCACTTAACCTCAGGTTGCCTACCATTCTGCGTATCGGTGTATGAATGTGTGAGCGTTAGGGAGTGCAATTGGGTGGATGTGGCTCTAATGTAAAGCGCTTTGAACGGTCTGTATGACTGGAAAAGCGCTATATAAGTTCAGACCGTTTCCGTTTCTCTTCCTTTCTGGCCATGGCTAGGACCAATAAGATGGGTCCATCTTTGTCTTGAATAGGCTGTGTAAATGTTAGTTACCTGAGTAATTCTTAGTCTACAGCTGAGTCACTATGCGAGTTAGTCTTTCACTGGTTTAAGATTAGCTGATTTTACTGGTTTTACAGTGTTGCGTCATTACATGACATGGTTACCGTATTACAAGAGATAATCTAGTCAGCTGTGAAACTAGATCACGTCCAGAAATTAAGGTTCACAGACCTTTTAACTGCGGGTCTACAAGGGTCCTTCAGATAGTCGTGCCTCTGGACTGTGCAGAGATTTCATCCTTGGTCTCCTTGGTGCAGAACTTGCAGGGTCACAACCTGTTTACAGAGCAGCAGCCAATAAAGAAATGTGCTTTGATTGTATTCAATCAGAATATGGCAATGTTGCACCCTCCCACAGGGCTGTTCTTGCATTATTTGTGGATGTTTACTTCTCATATGTAATGTAATAGATTTAATAAATCAGATCTTAAGGTTTTAAGCCTTTAATTAACCTCTTTCCTATTATCAGGCCACTTCTCCAATTTACTCTCAGGTTCTAGAGACACTAAAAGTGAAATAAATGGACACTGGATGGTCTGGTTCGAACCAGAACACAACAATCCAAATATGGCTTTAGGGAAACTGATGTTTGAAAGTGTAATAATCAAAGTAAAACAAAATCACATTCTGATCTACAAATATACCACTGCCTTTTTTTAATCCAGTCCCAGATATTGATAGAAACTGAGACATTCATGTAAAAAGTCACCTTTTTTTGCTTTCTATAGAGATCAAACATTGGTTGAGCAACAAATTGAAAGTTCGTCTGCATTTCACTTTTAATTTGCCTCTTGGCCTCAACAAATGTTTTCAAATAACTTGTGAAGCACATAAAAATTAAATAAAAAACACTTGAAAGCAGTTCAGCTGTTAGTCTGATAATAATAACGGTTGTGGTAAATAATGTAAATGTTGTTTGTTAATAATAATCTTTTCTGATCTCTTGTCTTATCTAGACCTGGTAATTTGTTTTATCATCTAATCACTGTTGAGACAAATGGAGAAAAACTCAGACATAGTACAGCCAATAAGGAGCTCGTAGCTTAATTTAAGATGCTGTATACATGACAGTGTGTCATGAACTTCAGACTGGAACTTTGAAAGCAAGCATACAGCATACAGAAGTAAACCTGGAACGATCTGGGATAAATCGGAGCAGATTGCCAACAAAAACACGTGCGTCAGACTTTAGCCGGAGCTCGTTTTCAAACCAGCAGGATTTACAGGGGCTACAGTGAGATGCAGCAGGTAGTTCTGGGATGATTCAACATGTTTACAGTGGTAACATTTAGAAGGTGTCGAAAAATGTGGGGGTAGAGGTGGTGGAGTTATGTGACCACTGCCCGTCCTTCGCTCTCCTGTGTCTTTCGGTAATAAACGTCAACAAGTTCATTACATTTCTCTCAGCGGTGTGTGCAAAATGTACATATTTTAGTGTTGGAGAAGGAGGAAAAAAACTGCATGAAAGTTTATAGTCATGAATCAATTGGCTTGTTTCCCTGGCTACAGCCTAGCTCTGCTGTCTCCTTGCTGTTGCCATGATTCTCGCTGCTTTTCGAAGATCGCGTTCAAAGTCATGAGGACTTTTTCATGTTAGAGTACCATTTTACAGTAGGAGAATGAGTGTAGTAGAGAAGTGAGAGGAGGTCCAAAAGAGCCAAATAAAGAATTTCCTAAATAATCAATGTATCTATTTATTACTTGAAATTGAAAGCAAATACATTGATAATTTATAAAATATAGGAATGATTAAATATGGTACCGATAAAGACATTATTTTATGTGGAGAAAAAAATCTGATTTCAGCTCTAGTCAACATAGCTGGTTTTAAAAAGACTTGCTGTAGAGGTTAGCCCATTAGATTTTTGGGTCTATTACTGAAAAAGTAATAGAGTCTGGAAATGTGTGAAATTTGCTTTTCATCATTTCCCAGGTGTTGGTAAGAATGGAAAGTGTTGAGATTCTAGACTTCAATCTTTTTATAAAATATGAATACATGCATGTTTTATATCCAGCAATATTTTAATGCCATCATCTGTCTAAGGTTACATCATGAATTGAGTTTAAATAGACAGTATTTTGGTTTTCGAATTACTGACCGATGACCAAAAGCTAAGTGCACACCCAGGAATTAAAAGAAGGCAAATTTCACAGCTTTTTTGTGTTCTAGACAACTGGACTTCTAGGTTTTAAACAAGGTCTGGTCCAGACGGCAGCAATCAAAACATTGAAATTGCTCAATTTAAAATTTTTTGTAACCGAATAAAGCTTGAAGTATCCGTCATGTTTGAAAAAACCGCTACAAAATTCTAGAAATCTGAATCTGGAAGAATTTTGAATGAAAGATGTCTAGGAATAAAGTTTAATGAGCCAGTGTGAGAGCTTATAGGCCAGGCGTCAAAATGTTTACTAATTTTCCTTCAGTTGCGTTCAAGTTCAAGATGTTTATAAGCATTTCCAGGTACGTAATAAAGACATTGTTGACCTTCACCTTTGTATTGCCGAACTGAGGCGTCTGTGCACAACACAATTGGCAACCAAGACAAAAGTTGTGACACGAGTCTCCAGATAAATTTTGAGTTCATAAGTGAAGATGTATATAGTTATACGGCCAATGAGAAGGAAATTGGGAGACGTGTTGTCTCGGTGCAGTGGCTTGGAGACCTAACAAGCCGGTACCCTACCCATGGGTTTAAGAGCTCTGTGTGAAGCCCAGTCTGTCTTTGATCCATCAGAGTGACCAAAACTGATTGGAAAAAAAATCTTGCAGGATTCAGGTAAATTTGGTCATTTCTGCTCCATTTCTGACCAACATTAGTACCCTGATGAGCACAGGCATCTTTTAGCGTGTTATTCCCAACAATTGTCACCCAATTAGCCTGTTTTTTTTTTTTTTCCAGCAAGCCTCGCAGTGGTTGTACAACTATCACCTTTTTCCCATAATCAGTCTCATGTTTTACTCATGAGGGTTAAAATACACTACACTGAAGTGATGGATAGAAACAGTGGAAATAATTATGTCCAACCAATCTGTTGCTGCAGTTTTGGCTCAGACACAGAGGAAAAATCTACTCGGATCTGAAGCTGTTTAGCATCAGCAAGACATGCAGGGAAATAATTTGGAATAAAACCCACCGTAAAAGAACACATATTCTTCCCTGGTGAACTTTATGCTCATGAGCAGCTGCTGGCCCCTCCTAGCCTGGCTGTTTACTCCCTGCTCGGTTAATTGTAGCTGTGAGATGAGCTTTAACTGTGTCCTTGTTCCTCAGCCTCATTCTTCCCCCTAATTTCAGGTTTGTGATTGTTTCATAATCCTGGGCAAAAAGTGTTTATCCAGCCTTGTGGGTGCGAGGAAATTATTCCTTACCTGTGTTTACTCCAATGAGCTCACCTACTTTTCTTGCATTGATAATCTGTGTAGCCAAAGTGCTCACTTTTTTAAAATTTCAGTTAAGGTGTTTTTTTTTTTAAATTTTTTTTTTTTTTACAAGAGCATGGAAGTGCTTTCTGTATTTAGTCAGTCTTAATTAAAGGCCTCCTTCTTGTTTCAGAAAATTGTGGAAAGGATGATTGTGAGTTATTTAGTTTTTTTTTTGCTCTTAAATATAATGATATATGCAGTTTTAAAATTTTTATAAAGTACTTCAGCAAAGGAGCCATAGTATAAATCAAATAAATGTTGAAATAATTGTATTTGCTTTGAATCTATGAACTTAAATTTCATTCAGTTAATTTAAAATGAATTCTTTCTATTATTATTATTTTATAGCCCTATTTACATAATTATAAAATCTAATTTTGGCATGTATAAATAATAATTGATTCATAGATTGTTGCACTCAGTGTTGCACATACACAGAACAGTGTTTTGGTAAACACATTGCTGCTCTGTTGGATCAAATGATGGACAGGCGCTTGTGCTCGCATTGGAAAAGTACCTGTCAGTCATGGAAGAGGACGCTCTGACATCGGAGAGATATATTCATACACACTTCTAATTGCATAATAGAACTCTGTCATTTGTTTTAGTTCTGCACACCTAACATCAGCATTGAAAAATATTAGCGTTATGTTGGATTCATATATATTCTGTACAATGTAACATAAGGTAGCGCTCTGTGATTACTGCTGAGGATGTCCTCAGTTAGGCTGTAGATAAGACAGTAAAGACACAGGGTGTCCTTCATCCATACAGTGATACATCTCAGATTTGTTGCTTCACGCAAGCCTCTGACTAACGGATTATGTAATGTGAGGTTATGTGGGGTGAAAGCTAGGCATGGAGGGACTTGTTCACCAACAATCCCCTGCTTTGTGTTTTCATTTTCGACAGATATATTCTACAAGGGAAACAGCTTAATTTATATTGCTCTGTTGCATGGCAGGGCTTTCATTTACTAAAGAGTTAAACTCTGTACTTTGTTCACACAGAGAAACATTGTCTGTTTATATTCAGCCATGACTGAAAGGCTGTTTTTCATCACTGTATGGGGGTATTTTTGAGTAATACTGCTACTTTGAGTGTATGTTTGTATGTATTAGAGTGCATTGATGGTTTTTTTTTTTTTTTTGTATCATGCAGTGGTTCACTGGAGTCCCTCTGTCTCTCATTGTTTCTGCACAGGCTTAGCTGTGGGTTTAGGTATTGGAGCCCTTGCAGAAGTGGCCAAGAAGAGCATCAGAATGAATGAAACTGCAGGTAAAACAAACCCTTCAAAGTAAAATTATTATTTTGGTATGAATATGAATGTTTTATGCTTGAAAACTTTAAATGTATCCATTTTTAGACTGTATTTTTCACCCCTGTCTGTTTTCCTATTGATTAGAGCCACTCTAGAGGAAAACTTTTTGTCTTCTCTCATGCATGTTGTCACATGTTGCACACATTTTAAAAACCACCTCCCTGATCCGCTCGCCTCTTAAGCAAGCATTCTTCCTTTACTCCAATGACCTACTAATCCTAAGCTGAACCACATCTCCCAGGCGTAAATCTCAGGCATCTGTGTATCTGTTGGTGGGTATTTTTGTCTTTATTTGAGCTCTAATCCAAGTAAGAACGCTGCGAACACACTCGAGCGAGGGATTGGTAAATCTCTGTTAAAGCCTCTGGAGGTGGCTACCCGATGGCCTGCTGACATAAATACACCAGACACACCCCCTCAGCACATTTTGTAAACAAGCTTGTTCTGTTCTACACCTGGACAAGGTGGAGAAGTGCTTCTCTGTGTCCATCATTTTTATTTACTTTTATTACTAGATCCTACAGTCATGAGGAAGCGAGAAAGCGACTCCTTTTAGAGGTATGATGCAATGTTTCGTTGGGTTGAGACACTTTTGTAACCGAGGACATTCTTTGTTTACTTTGTAAGGCAGCTGGATTTTCACAGAAATATGAGAGAATCCAGCGTGTCGGCCTCCAGCTTATTTTGTCTGTGGTCGAGTCAAGTTTTCAGGCCATTCAGAGTTCCAACGGGCAGGTTAAAGGTGTGGCACAAGACGACAATAATGGTGTGTCATAAACAGACCCTCTCCTACAGGCTATCTTATATTGCCCTGCAAAAGGAACCGTTTTACATATTGTGTCATGTTACAGCCACAAACTTTAATGTGTTTCATTTAAATTTCGTCTAATAGACATACACAAAGTTGCCCATGATAAAGTGTGGCTAGCATTTGTATTGATCCCTCTTTGAGTCAGTAATTTGTACTACCACATGTTTCTGCAGTTGCAGCCGAATGTCCTTTGGGGGTTATATATCATCTTTGCACATCTTTACAGTGAAATCTCTACCCATTCTTTGCAAAACAGCTCAAGCTCAGTTAGATTGGATGGGCAGCCTCTGAACATTAATCTCAAAGTTTTCCCACAAATTCTCAGTTGGATTCAGGTCTAGGTTTTGACTGGACCATTCTATAGTAGCTCCAGCTGAATGTTTGGAGATGTCCTGCAGCTGTAGCCTCAGTTTTCTGTAGCCTCTGCTGGGTTTTGTTCCAGGTGCTTGCTGAGCTTCCAGCCTTTATGCTGATCAAAAGCATTGCCACAGCATGATGCTGTCACAACCAGCATTTCGCATGGCAGACAAAAACTTATAGTTTGGCCTTATCTGATTAGAGCACCTTCTTCCATGTGGTCAACATGTCCTCTACATGGCTTGTGGTAAACTGGAAACATGACTTCTTGCAGCTTTCTTTCAGCAGTAGCTTTTTTCTGCCACTCTTCCATTAAGGACATATTTGTGGAGTGGAGGACTAATAGTTGTGGCGGCAACAGATCTCACCCCTGAGCTGTGGATCTCAGCAGCTCCCCCAGAGTAACCATAAGCCTCTTGGTTATTGGTCTCATTAAAGCTCTCCTTGCACGGCCACGTCTTTGCAGGTTTGCATGTCTCTGTGAGATGTCCAAAGATTACGAATATTTTGTTTTATAACCTAACTCTGCTTTAAACTTCTCCATTACTTTCTTATCGGTCTGCTGGGCTCCTTTGTCTTTATGTTGGTGTTTGTTCATTAATGGTTTCTAACAAACCTCAGCGGAGATATACTGTGGTTAAATTGCACAGACGAACTCTATTTAATAATTACATGACTTCTGAGGACATATTTATATGCCGGATTATGGATACATATGGATATCGGAGTAAAGTGGGCTAAACCCCAATTAAAGTACACAGAAATCTCTGTAGCTGTGACATTACAAACTATGGATATGTTCAAGAGGTGTGACTACTTTTACAATACATGGACATGCAGATATGTTGAAACGTATTTTTTTATCTAATCTTTTTGGAATGTACAGTAAGAAAACATGTTTTATCTTAGTTGGACCTTCCTCAGAAAATTATAGATTGTGCATTGCCTTAGTCACATTATATCTGTGAAGCAGAAACCTCCACTGTTTTAGGCCTCTTTCTGTGTAACCCAGATAAAATGTTTTATGTTGTTGTTGTTTGTTTAGGTGAAAATAAGAAAGCTGTCCTGGACTCCAGCCCCTTCCTGTCTGAGGCCAATGCTGAGCGCATCGTCAGAACCTTGTGCAAAGTCAGAGGAGCTGCTCTTAAACTTGGACAAGCTCTCAGCATTCAAGGTGAGCTACAGAACATGCAATTATTCATACCTAATGTTTATTCTTGAAATCTCGCATCAAAGCCCCAAGAAGATGATAGGGAGTCATAAAGCGTTACATAAGCATGTTGACCTGAGAGGAAGACCCAGCAGGCCTCCAAGACGGTCCAAAATGTTTTTGAACGCCATTTTTCCTCAACAACAGTCCTTTTTAGTGCTGCTTTGAACTGATTATATGGTAGGTGTGAACAGGGATGTTTTATGAGCATGTCTGTGTAATTGCCCTGTCAGAGCTTTTACACTAACCTGCCTGTGGATTACTGTTCATTTGCTTTCATGCACAAACTTCAGATAATTAAAGTACACTGCTAACCGCAGCAGTCACCCCAGGAGCAAAGTTATGAACCCAGCTCAGGTAACGGCAGTAAACACCTCGTCCTGAATTTGTTTACCACCGCTGGCCTGTCCCACAGCTTGACCTTGTCCTGTCGAGCTCCCTCCCCCTGGTATTCATGTTCACCATAAACATGCTGGTGCAGACTTGGACAGCGCAATTCAGGGAATGAGTAAACATAGTCGTACTCAAGTAAGGGACATAATCTTCCTACTGTTTTCCAATTAGGTTAGGCCTGGTGCACACGTGTGCTGCGGGGGGCAGAACTGGGACGGCTATCTTTACACTGGTAACAAGGAGATTCCTAAATCATGAGTGAGGAGGTCTGTAGCTGCTGGTCTTCCTCAGATACTGTAACTGTTGGAGATAAGCTCAGTGCTTTAATAAAAATCACTGGAGGCGCCATTGCTACTGACATTCATCTGTCAAGGCAGGAATGCTGCTCTCGGGTTGTTCCACCGTTGTTCCCTTTTATAGTCCAAAGTAGTGCTCAAGTTCTGAGGTCTTCATAAACGTTTGTGATTATTGACTACATCTGTAGATTTTATCTTAAATCATCGTATTCACTGCCAAGTAGCGTGTACTTTTCATTGAAATGATAGGAAAGCTTTTTACTCCTATACCTGTGCACTCTGTAATTGTGGACATTTACCTCAGTAAATATGTATATCAGAATTTATTTCACTATAGAGATACTATCACCGGCCACTTTATTAGGTACACCTTGCTAGTACCGGGTTGGACCCCCTTTTGCCTTCAGAACTGCCTTAATTCTTCGTGGCATAGATTCAACAAGGTACTGGAAACATTCCTCAGAGAGTTTGGTCCATATTGACATGATAGCGTCACACAGATGCTGCAGATTTGTCGGCTTCACATCCATGATGCGAATCTCCCGTTCCACCACATCCCAAAGGTGCTCTGTTGGATCGAGATATGGTGACTGTGGAGGACATTTGAGTACAGTGAACTCATTGTCATGTTCAAGAAACCAGTCTGTGATGATTCGTGCTTTATGACATGGCGTGTTATCCTGCTGGAAGTAACCATCAGAAGATGGGTACACTGTGGTCATAAAGGGATGGACATGGTCAGCAACAATACTCAGGTAGGCTGTGGCGTTGACACGATGCTCAATTGGTACTAAGGGGCCCAAAGTGTGCCAAGAAAATATCCCCCACACCATTACACCACCACCACCAGCCTGATCTGTTGATACAAGGCAGGATGGATCCATGCTTTCATGTTGTTGACGCCAAATTCTGACCCTACCATCTGAATGTCACAGCACAGATTCATCAGACCAGGCAACGTTTTTTAAATCTTCTATTGTCCAATTTTGGTGAGCCTGTGAGAATTGTAGCCTCAGTTTCCTGTTCTTAGCTGACAGGAGTGGCACCCGGTGTTGTCTTCTGCTGCTGTAGCCTATCCACCTCAAGGTTCTAAGTGTTGTGCATTCAGAGATGCTCTTCTGCATGCCTTGGTTGTAATGATTTGTTATTTGAGTTACTGTTGCCTTTCTATCAGCTCAAACCAGTCTGGCCATTCTCTTCTGACCTCTGACATCAACAAGGCATTTGCACCCACAGAACTCACTGAATATTTTCTCTTTTTCGGCTCATTCTCTGTAAACCCTAGAGATGGTAGTGCGATCAGCAGTTTCTGAAATACTCAGACCAGCCCGTCTGGCACCAACAACCATAACACGTTCAAAGTCACTTAAATCACCTTTCTTCCCCATTCTGATGCTCGGTTTGAACTGCAGCAGATCATCTTGACCATGTCTACATGCCTAAATGCATTAAGCTGCTGCCATGTGATTGGCTGATTAGAAATTTGCGTTAGCGAGCAGTTGGACAGGTGTACCTAATAAAGTGGCCGGTGAGTGTAAGAGACTTTCGGTCTTGTTCTTTTTGGCTGTATTATAACATTAAGGGTTATTTTTAAGGATTTTATCCAATGTTTGTAAATGTAATCTTATGTAACATCTTTCTTTCTCTTTTTGTTAGGAAAAAATGTTTCTTTTTTTAGAAACGTGCAGCTCGGCTTTCATGTGATGCTAAGAGAAGTGTTTCTTGTGTTTCTGTGTGTTTTTAGATGATGCATTTATTAATCCTCAGCTCGCCAAGATCTTTGAGCGCGTCAGACAAAGTGCTGATTTCATGCCAATCAAACAAATGACAGTAAGTGACTAATCCCCTACAGAAACCTACTTGTTCAGTGATGTTCCACTTTAAGTTAAAGCATTTTGGCTCCTGATCACGGGGCTCTTGTATCCCTGTCACAGCGTTGCCTATCTGCCTTATGTTCCAATGCTGGAAGATATGCAAGCAATAAAAAAAAAAGCTCAAGCAACACTTTTTAACATATCTTTTTGTTTATTTTTTAGCACATACCATTAAGCCCAAAATTATTCATTCCACTTGCTTTATATGTGAGATTTAAATTTGATTTAAAGATGTAGATTTAAACCGGTCTTTTAGGTTTTCCAGCATGTTTCTTCTGACTGAAAGTAATATTAGCATTTTGGAGTAGTACACCCAGAGTTTTGACTTGAATCTGTGAAGGGAGCCAAAGATTAGGGTGATGGCAAGGAGGCCTTCCAACCTCAAAGACTTGGAGCTCATTACCAAAGCATCAAAATACCAGCGGAAACATGCAAAAAGCTGGTCAGCATTTATAAGAAGGGTTTGAATTCTGTCATTGCTAATAAAGGCTTTCGCATTGATTGTTAACAAGAGTATAAATAACTTTCAACATTGTATTTTTATGTTTAACTGTAAATAAAAACAGAAATTGCCCTTGTACATTGTCTTATCTTTTGGGAGATCTTTCTCCTTTTCTACCAGAAACATGCTTGAAAATAACTTTTTAATTGTGATACTGCTGGGTGTGTGAATAATTTTGGGTTTGAATGTAGGTGCCACTGTAATGAAGTTAAACATACATGCCAGGCAATGACTTGGCAGTAACAGACTTGTGCTACACTATGCAGACGCTCCGTCTGCGCTGATGATCATACATATACATACATTAAGACATTCTACTTATTGTGTAATTACTATGAAAGGACTGCATTCTCATAAATTTTATTGATATTTTTTAGGGCTGCAGCTAACAATTATTTTCCTAATTAATTTATCTGTTGACTACTTTTTTTTTGATCAGCCGATTAGTTATCGGACAGCAAAAGGCGCTAAATAGGGGATTTGAACAGAATTTGAACCAGGTGAAGCTAAAACTATGCCACTTGAGCAGTTCTGGATATAGCATATTTACAGACAAAGAAGGTTTTTCATTTTTAATGCAAAATGTATATTTTTTGTATAGTTTTTGCTTAATTGCTGCTCTGAGTGGGTTGTTCTTTCAGCAAATGGCATGTTTTAGAGTCTGTATACTCCAGTTAAAAATTATTAAATTAGTTGACGATTATTTTAATAGATTAATCACGATTAATCTGATTAATTGTTTTAGAATTTTTATCAAGTCTCACTGTGAATTCACATTCAATTATCCCTTTAAGAAAACTCAAAACTGTAAATGTGATAACTTTTTATCCACCCGTAGAAGGCGCTGAACAGCGACTTGGGTCCAAACTGGAGGGAGAAGCTGGAATCGTTCGAGGATCGTCCATTTGCAGCCGCCTCCATCGGGCAGGTGCACCTGGCGAGGATGAAGGACGGCAGGGAGGTGGCTATGAAGATACAGGTTAGGATGAAAACGTGTGTGGACACGAGATATTCCCATGTTGTTAGGATAAACAGGATTACTGGAGAGAGTGTACTTATCCCATCCATAATCTAATTTCTTGGATCTATTTGCATACAAATCAGAGTCTATGTAAAACAAGTAGAAATAACATGAATATGGCTCCTTACAGATTACTTGTTAGATTTACAGTATATTATGGGGAGCAGTAATGAGTTAAGTACATAGAATGTGATGGACATCAGATGGCATGTAAATGCACCACAAAGCAGCTTGGTAACATTTTTTTTAAGATATTGCCCTTAAAACATGAAATTGCTGGGTTTAAATAAAAAAAATCTTTTGTATGTTTCTGTCCTCAGTATCCCGGTGTGGCTCAGAGCATCAACAGTGATGTAAACAACTTGATGACTGTGCTGAACATGAGCAACGCTCTGCCTGAGGGTACGCACTCAGAGAACCAATTGCTGAACACCTTACACCAACAGCACACCTGTCCTCCAATCAGCTTTTCTCTTCCCTGCTTTATTTGGCCTCATTTTGGCCTCTATGACATACATTGCCCTCATTTAGTCAGACATCTGCTAATCTCCTTGCAAGTTGGAGACTTCTTGGAGACTTTCAGTTCATTTTAGGCCGTAAAAGAAAATGTCTACCTTTTGTGGAACATCAACACACTCTTAAAACATTCGATCAGTGGTTTTTCTTTTATGAGTTTTTTTTCTTTGCTTTTCTTTAGGTCTGTTTCCAGAGCATCTGATTGATGTAATGAGACGAGAGCTGGCGCTGGAGTGTGACTACATCAGAGAAGCTCGGTGTGCAAAGAAGTTCAGGTACTTTATGGAAAATGTCTGCTTTTAAATCTGCAGAAGTCCCTTCATGTTACCATTTCACAGTTTTCACACGTATACAAGCCTTCTGGTGTAGATTGTATAACTGCTGCTCCAGAAAATTGAGCGTTCTTACAGTCCTCTGCTTTTATGTAATTATTGCATTTTTCCAAAGCCGTCCTGGAGGCCAAAAATAGCACGGTCCTGTATTCTAGAGGAGCTTTCTGAACTAGTTGGGAGTTTTGGGGAGT
Source organism: Crenichthys baileyi (assembly GCA_036173005.1). Taxonomy (NCBI): domain Eukaryota; kingdom Metazoa; phylum Chordata; class Actinopteri; order Cyprinodontiformes; family Goodeidae; genus Crenichthys; species Crenichthys baileyi. The sequence continues at coordinate 768,920 of JAHHUM010002042.1, forward strand.
TTTTTTGGTGGTTTGTCAGAAAAACAGCAGCCCTATCTTGAAATTGTACGTGGTGGCTGTGAAACAGTTTGGTGCATTTACCGCCACCTTGTGGTATTATTGGAAACATGTCACAGAGTTCCTAGACAGTATTTTTAAGAGTTTGGAGTTTAATTTGATCTTTTTCTAAGTCTGGATAAGGACAGAAAACGGAAAATTGAATCCCTACAACGGTTTAGTTTCCAGACTTTATACACTTTTGTCCTGTAATGTTTTTAGGCTATAAAATGACAGTATTAAGAAATGATTCGACTATATCAGGTAGCAGGTTAAATATGTATTAGTTTCAGTGGTCATTTTGTGTATCTGTTGCCCCTCCTGTTTTGTGTTATTTGGACTTTTTTAGATCTCTTCTCTAAAGTTCTCTAGGGTTTGGTATTTTTTGTTAATTGTTTTTATGAAATAAAAAAAACAAATATGAGCTTTTAATAAAAACATATTTTAGCAAAAAATCATACCACAAAATACACATAAAAGTATATGGCTTTTCTCATTGCTTTATAAATGTTCATTTAATCCTGACTGGTACTAGAGCTATCGTCATGACAGGATCAATATGTCGCAAAATAATATGAATAATAATCCCAAAACACTGCTCGGTTGTAGCTTACATTCATGCATTTACGCACTGCATTGCAGTAATAGATTTGGGCTGAGTGATGCCATCTCCTTTGACGTTGTTGCTGCACCGCACTCATGTACAGTCATGGCCCTAAAGCGGAGCCTGGCCCTGAACACTTTTATTTTCAAAGAAAATTGAAGTATTTCTCAACAGAAGAAGGATTACAGGAACACATGTGTCTTGCGTATACACTATGAAAGCAGTTGTTATTCCCATTGTGTGTATTGAAACTAAACAAAAAAAGTGGAGGAAAAAAGCTAATGGGACATAATGTTAGCACCAACTCCAAAAATGGCTGTAAAAATAGCGCTAGCTAGAGATAGCACCCTTTCAAAAATGTGGATAAAAATATTGTTTCAAGCATGTGATCTCCTCTTAAGCTCACCTGGGCAAGTAAGCAGTGTGGGCCTATCATAAAAATCACACCTGAAAGCAGATAAAAAGGTGAGACGGTTCACTTATCTGTGTGTCCACACTAAGCATGGACAACATAAAGAGGAGAAGAGAACGTCTGAGGGACTTAGCAGGAACTATGTGGAAAAATAATCAACATCTTCAAGGTTACACGTCCCGATCTCCAAGATCTAACTTGTGCCTTTGTCCACAGTGTGCAACATTATCGAAGAAGTTTTTTGCATACTCGTGTGGCACTGTATGCTTGATCTCCCTGGGCGTTGGACGGAAGCGAAACTTGTTGAAGAGGGTCACGCAGGATAGTCCAGGAGGGTGGATATGCAGCGCGCGCTGCTTACAGTTCCAAAGATATTCAGGCTGTCCTTCAGGCTCAGGGGCAATCATGTCAGGCGCGAACTATCCGTCGCATTTACATGACATGGAACATGTGGCAGTAGACCAAGAGGACCCCACTGACTGACATAGGACATAAAAAGCAAGACTAATTTTGCCAAAATCCTTCTGGGAAAACGTCCTTGTGGGACAGTTTATGAGAGCCAAGATACGAGCTTTTTTTGTAAAGCACATCATTCTCGTTTACCGAAAAACGGAATGAGGCCTACACGAAAAGAACACATGTACCTACAGTGAAATTGGTGAGGTTTCAATGATGTTTTGGGGTTGTTTTGCTGTCCCTCTGGCTACTGGGTGGCCTTGAATGTGTAGCAAGCGATCATGAATCTGAGATTACCAACGGATTTTGGCCCCACTACTGGTACAGCTTAGTGTCAAAAAGCTGGGTTTGTGTCGAGATCCTGGTCTTCCAGCAGATAATGACCCCAAACTACGTCTAAGCCCGCAGAAATCCGATGGCAACCAAGCGCTGGAGAGTTTCTGAAGTGGGCCATCAGTTGAAGTCCAGATCTAATCCTATTGAATCCCTTAAAATTGTGCTGTTGTGAAAAGGCGCCCTTCCAAGCCAAAGGCGAACTCGGAGGCATTTGCAAGGTAAAAAGTGGTCCGGCAACATTGCGGCTTGAGAGGTGTCAAATCTTATTGTATCGGTTTATAGGAAGCGACGGGATATTTCTGTTATTGTTTCCAAAGGGGTGTGCAACAAAGTATTAATGTTAGGGTGGTCAATACACTTTTGTTCCAGCCATTTTTGGAGTTTGGTGTAACATTCTGTCCCATTTATTTTTTTTCCCCCTTTTTTGTTTAAGTTTGCAATACACACGAGATAAAAGGGAATTAACTATGTTCTGTATCCTTTTCTTGACAAATTGACAATACTTCATATATTTTTATAACATTCAGGGTGCCACATTTAGGGCCATGACTGTAGATTTCATGACTATGATGACTATGATGCTCAGATTAGAGTTTCTTTCTTTACCATCATGATGATGGAAAAACAAAGAACAGTGATGAAAATGTGGTTCATCACAATTGTTAGGGCTCACGCATGCTTGCATCTCCTCACATCTGACCTAGGGAGCTGCTGAAGGACGATCCATTCTTCTACGTACCAGAGGTGATCGAAGAGCTGAGCAGCAGCCATGTCCTGACTACTGAACTTGTTCCTGGATTTCCCCTGGACAAGACTGAGAGCCTCTCGCAGGAGCTGAAGAACGAGGTAAAACAAATGATTTACCCGTTGGGTCACTCTGGTTTTCTGTTTCCCGCTTGATCCTATTTCAGTAACACCGCCATCTGTTCCCAGCAAGAAGGAATTGATATACTGTAGTTAGTGTTAACAATAAGCAGAACCAGCGTTTGTTTCTTCTCTCAGATCTGCCAGAACATCTTGTCGCTGTGCCTCAGAGAGCTGTTTGAGTTCAGGTACATGCAGACTGATCCAAACTGGTCCAACTTCTTCTATGATCCAAACACACACAGGGTGAGTCTGCTCACAGCCAAAATAGCCCCCCCCCCCATTGTTAAGGTAACAAAAATAAATGATTAATGACGTTTCATTATGAATCGCTAGGTGGCGCTGTTGGACTTTGGTGCTACCAGAGGTTTTGATCAAAGTTTTACAGATGTCTACATACAGGTAAGGTCTTTACTTTATGAGAGTTGAAGGTTATGATGATGTGTTCTTTTCATGGCGGTGCATGTTTTTCACATATCTATCATGATCACTGTTGTTTTTTTTTAAACCTCTGCATCATGTTGGATGATTTTGTTAATCAGGAATTCATTATGTAGCCTGATCATTTTCTGCACGGTACCCAATCTTACCAAGCATCTGTGACTGTAGATTATCCGTGCATCTGCTGAAGGCAACAGAGAGGGAGTTCTAAAGAGATCTATTGAGATGAAGTTCCTGACAGGATATGAGTCCAGGGTAACTTTATCTCCTTTCGTTCTTCTTTACCTGTTTTGCATCATAAAGTTTGAAAGGGAAGGTCTTCCTTTCGGTTTACTTAGAAAACTGAGCATGCTCAGAATGTAGAGACGTTCTTTCAGTCTGTAGATATTGATGGGTTTTAAGAAGGGCTTCTTTCATTTTTTTTCTTCATCAGGCAATGATAAAGGCCCATGTGGATGCGGTGATGATCCTCGGCGAGGCCTTCGCATCCCGCAAGACTTTCGACTTCGGCGCACAGTCCACCACCGAGAGGATCCACAACCTGATCCCTGTGATGCTGAAGCACCGCCTCACTCCTCCTCCGGAGGAGACGTACTCGCTGCACCGCAAGATGGGCGGCTCGTTCCTCATCTGCTCCCGGCTCAACGCCAAGCTGCAGTGTAACGATATGTTTCAGAAGGCGTATGAGAAGTACTGGGAGGGCCGCACGCCTCCCTCTGTCTGAGCTGGTCCGGTGTTGATTTGACGGACTCGTCCTGGGGCCAACAGCAAAGTGCCGATTATTGGGGAGGTTATGGGCTGAGCAGAGGATATGTTACCCACCTTTGAGAACAAGTGTTTTCTGTTTGGGGCAACCATCTAGGAAGCTGTTATACATTTTCAAAGGAACATTTGGAGCGGGAGCTGCAACCGGGTATCTACTGAATGTGTTTGTAAGCATGTACGGCCCTGAAACAAGAACATGAACGTGAAAAGGTTGGAGTTATCTCTCTCCTCTACTAATTTCATCATGAATGTTTTTTGTGTTGCTGTGTTTTGTTTTGTCATTGTTGAACATTTAGATACCATCAACTCGAAACACAAAGTCACAAAATCATGGCATTAATAAGACTTTGTGGGTTTTTCGGGTCTCAGTTTTGACCAATTTGTCTGCGTCCCTTAGAATGATCAATTGTACAGTCTGAATATAAGCAAAACGCAGATAAAGAATAGTTTAGTGACTGTTTGGTGTTGAAGTCGAGAGGTTTCGTCAGCTTTAAGCACAAGCTCTGACTCGGATGGTGTATTAGCTCACCAGTCATAGTTCACTCTCTGCTTATAACTATGTAGCTGCTGAAATTTCAATGGGACTAAAGTTGATAAAAATAGTTTCTGTTGCAGATATTTTTGAAAAACCTTTTTGTTTTAAGGCATGATTTTGTTTAATATCAGCTGGTAACTGGTTCTGATTATGAACCATATTTTTCATTGTATTCCAGTTGATTGCAAGTTTAAAGAAATTGATCCGTGTTGCTAAGACAGAAAGGAAGATCCTTCCTGTGGGTTAGTCATGAATGGTTCTAAAATGACCGATTGGGAAGAAAGCATATTGATCATCCAGTACGATGCACAACACAATGAGGCATGTGGCTCACCTCGATTCCCCACGTGCCCCCAGCGTGTGTAGTGTTCGCTCACATCACATGCCACTTTCTCCACTTTGACCCTTATTGGGACTGACAGGACTACAATGACACTGATCACCAAAGATCACACACTGTGTGCCATCATCGGCCGTTTCTTCCCTCCCCTCTTTCCCCCTATTCCCCCGTGTGATTGTGAAATCGCTATTTTCCTAGTCATATACGCCGTCTTTCTCTAGACCGTTTTCTCTCTCTCACCTCCGTGAATACAACCGCAACGCAGTATATTTTTAATGACGTCGATTCCTGGTGTGACACAATGGGCAGTTGTTTCGGATAGGCAGAAAATCGGGTCACAGGGCACAAACAACACACAACATCAAAAACAAAGTCAATCTTAATTGTGTCCCTGTAATTGGACCTTATCCATCGCAGATAGGTCCCTTTTGAGTCCTGATCCGACTATCTTGTCGACTTGTTTGTATCATGATGTGTTCCTCACCAACCTTGATTTATACATTGTGTCAACCAAGTCGACTAACATGCTAAGTGTGTCCTGATCGCTAATCACTACTTATTCCAAACCGTCGTACAACACTGATAAATACAGATACTTTATAGAATCATTGCCTTCGTTGACGCCTCCTCCTCCACTAACCCCTTGCTCACTCTGTGTGGTTTTATCAGCCCGTTCCACAAGCATCCCCCACCACTCTGGTCTAAACACGGATCTGCTGTCCTCTTCCTCCCAAATAATTGCACCTGTCCATCCATATTTTTTCACTATTGATTTCTATGTCCCCATTCCCTCCTTCACATACGTCACTTCGCCCATAAATCTACCTCTTGTCCGCCAGTCACCTCAGGCGTCACTACCCACTGCTCACATTTTTGAGCCTGTACAGGTGATGCGGGATCGCGTTCTCAACGTCGTACCCATGCTGTAACAAATCCGTACATATCAAATTCCACACATTAACAAACTGTCGTCTCTCCCCACAACACACACAACTACGCGTCCACACATCCCAGGCGTCTTTCCACCCGCTCTTTTGGTCTACATTTTTACACACACTTGTACTGTGTGCCATTTCATGATAGCATAATTTCTATCGTACCATATATGTTTCCACATACTATCACCTTCTTGTAGCTACTTCCTTAACACTCACGCGTTATATTGGCGTTTCTCGTCCACCCCATCCGCACGTACCTTCTCCCACCTCTCACGGACTTCGGGCACTCTTCACCTATGCTTCCATGTTCGCAACACAGGTTTGCGTCTTACACACATTTAACTGAAATGCGCCCTCCTCTGTACCTCGATCCTACTTGTCCTTTAGTTGTTAGACCACCTGTGTCGGAAAAAACTTGTAGAGACTATACCCAATTTAAAACCAAAATGTAATGTATAAACACATAGTATCGTGTAAAGCTGGATATCTTCTATGTTACACCTTGTAACAACAGTCTCCGTACACCCAGCAGGTCTTCCCGCCACAAATCGCTGTATTTTGTTTTGTGAGCAATTTGTGCCAAAGCGCTTGGAATGGGCTATGTCAGGGAGGCGAATAATACAAGTATTGCCAAAACAAAATTTTGCTTTACTAGACTTTATTTGTTCATACTTAATCATCTAGCGTGTCTATTATCAGCATTTTAAAAATATGCATTCTCAAATAAAAAATCATTCAGATCATTAAGTTTAAAAACCCGGGACCAAACCTTTAAAGACTTTTTCTATTGTTGGGATTTTCAATGTACATACTTCTCGCTATTGACTAACAGAGACTTTTACATTGCATAGAACGTTGATGTAAAACCTGGCAATGTCTATTTTCAGTTTTCACAAACAAAAGTTGGTCTAAACGCTTAAAAACACTGTAAAATATCCTTTTACCACACTACTAAATTGGAATCAAACTTCAGTGGTTTACCAGAAAATTTAGGACAAAGTTTTTTTGTTGGATCAGGGTGTTTAGAAACTGTTTAAATATAAAAACAGGATGTCATTGGATCTCATAGCATGAATTTCTAAACATAATGACAAGTAAACATATAAAGGCGTTCATCAGACACAAAAAAAAATCCTACTTCCATGTCCATCTCAGTCACCGGACCTAAATCCTACAGAATTGACAGATCACCTTCCGCACCGGGCCCTGGCCTGCTAATGACGCACACGAAAGTCGTAGGGACCAGATTGTGAAGGAAAACTGGAGAAGATCTGTGTCAAAGAGGCGACCCACCCCTTTCCGTCTTACATGAGTCAACAAGAAGTGCTACAAATGAGCATGCAGACACTGAGCTAATCATAGAATATGAACACAGAAACTAAAAGCAAATAACAGCTGTTAATGCACACTGGATTTAAGTACATGTAAACTGGAAACACTAATTTGGAATCTCAACACTTTATTTTTGCAAACCAAAACAATTAAAGCTAGTTGCAATTCACCTTGTCGTCCAGCACGTGGCGCTGTGATCCCACCGTATTATGGACAGGCCTCTCAAATAGCATTTCATATCTTATTGCCACATTATACTGAAAGACGTATATTCTGAGGAGATGGTACCTAGACCGATTTCTCGGCTAGGTTGGCACTACTTCGTCCTACACGCACCAACACATGTTCTCTCCTCTATCTCATAAATAGCATCTGTGTCTAAGTTCCAATGAAATACTGAAATTAAAATAATAGAAGTGCATACACCTCAATCATTAACCCCCCACCCCTCCTGCCTCGTACTTGTGTAACATCCCCAAACCTAGCTCTCCGAAAGCCACCGCCACACACCCAACCATGAGTTGATCGCTGCCGAGCGATCTGCCAGGCACAGCCTGGCTGACATGCACTTAAGATGTTAATACGTAATTTAAATATCCTACAGTCACACATCCACAAAAAATGCGGTTATCAGAGCTTGGGAATAAAAACGTTGACTGCACCCTCACCTGTACTATCTCACAGCCCCAGCTTACAACCTCATTCCGACCAAACAGACATATGCAAGACAATTTCTTGGACCACTTTTCAGCTGCCACAAAAAGCCATCCAGTATTCTATCACTTAATCACACATTTTCAACATATTTGGCTACCACTCCATACCCAACCACCTACAAACACCCTCCCTAGCGATATTGTTTTTCATATTGGGAATCTCTTTATGTGTATCATTACTCCAAGCCAACAACAATGTGATGCTTAACATGCCTACTCATTGGCGGAGTGGAACCCCAGCAAAATTGATACTGTCTTACTGGTGTTATTTTGGTATTCCTCTTTACATGTCTGTCCATTGGTCTACTGTGCTTATTTACAGACCTGCCCACAATTAATCTGTTGGATTTGTCTCAACTGGGTCATCCAAACACATGGATGTGCTTCAATCTATTGTAAACCACTTCATTGTTGGCTGTATCTTAAGCCCCAGTCTCAAATCCTTTGCAGCCTCTAAAAGGTTTTCTTCAAAGATTGTGCAGTATTTAGCTCCATCCATCTTCCTCTTTACTCTAACCAGATTCCCTTTCTTTGCTGAGGAAAACCATTCCTACAGCATAATGCTGCCACCAACATGATCCACAGTGTGGATGTGGTGTACAGGGTGATGCTCAGTGGTAATATTGTGTCACAGGTACTGTAATGTTTTACATCTAGTCCAGAAAATTCAGTTCAGTTTTGGTCTCATCTGACCACAGCACCTTCTTGTGCCAAATTGCAGATGGGATGTCTGTTGGCTTTCTTTCATAGATGGCTTTCTTCTTGCCATGCGTCTGACATACTCTTTCCATTTTAAGATGATAAACAGTGATCCAAGAGATCTTTAAAGCTATTATTTCCCTACATCTTTCTTCTTGACCTGTCTGCCTTGTTCTTTGGTTTTCATGACACTGATTGTTCACTGATGTTCTCTAACAAACCTCTGATGCCTTCGCAGAACCGTTGGATTTATACTGAGATTAAAATGCACAAAGGTGGACTTTATTTACTAACTGGGTGACTTATAAAGGAAGGTGGTTGCACTGGACTTTAATAATAGGTATGCGAGTAAAGTAGGCTCCACGCAAACGCCTGCCGCACCTTTCAGATTTCTAATTGAAAATCTTTAGAAAACCTTTCATTTCACCAGTGTTGGGGTGTCCCTGACAGACGATTTTGTTTATTACATAATACATATTGTCTTGTATAAAACAGTGTATATAACATCTTTTCAATATCTATGGACACATTTATTCTGGTTAAACCTTCAGAAAATTAAAAGGAATATATTTTAAGTGTATTTATGGATGAATACTGTATAAATTGACAATTCTTGCTTGGAGAAATGGGAAGAAATAAACTTTTTCCATGTACATTGCTTTGTAGCAACTGATAAAATGTAAATAATTTTGGTAAATTATACAATTATAAAGCTTTTGCCACTGGTAATCCTTCGTTTTGGCATACTTCCAAATATCCACCTGAAGAGTTTTTATTTTTATTTTGTACATGTGTTGTGAAATCTGAATCTGAATCTGTAGTTTAAATTTCATGGCTACAAAACAAGAAGAAGAATGGCCTCATGGCCTCATGGAAATTTAACCCTACAATAAATCTAACTTTCTCAATCCACCGTGGGTAGAAACAGTTTTATATAAATATGTCTCCACAGCATGTCTCAATGATGTGTGTACACTTTGACATCACAGCTTTCTGAGTCGCGTCCAGAGTCAAGTCTCGGAAAAGCAGCTCTCAGTCCGGCTGTGTTTACACAACTGGGAGCTCGATTGGAGGTATGGGAGGATGTCTGGTCACCAAGAGCAGGCAGTAACAAATCCTTATTTGGTGAGTCAGGACAGCCAGCAAGCCTCTGCAATCATTTCAGACCAACACAGCTCAGGAATCAGACCTCAACTGTTTACTTCAGTGTGGTATGCAACTATTTTCACCCTCGTAACCATGATCACAGTAGAGATAGTTAGTAAGGCTTTCTTAAATTTCCCATGGAAACAGAAATAATAATGTAATTTGGAGTAATTGTGGAAAATCAATCCTTAGAATAAGTTTTACTATAAGAAATGCAAAGTGGGTGGCAATTTGTTTGAGAAACAGTTTGTGTCCAACACATTTGGTGTTTTTGTGTTTCAGCGAGCAAATCTAGAAAAAATCCTTGCAAACCACAAGTGTGGATTAAGGTTTTTCTTTTAATGTTCGAAACAATAAAGACATGAGTGGTGACAACTGCCACATCACCATCAACAGGAGGCTCCACAGCCATGTTCAGATGTGTAGGTTTATTTATGAGTCACGTATAAATTCACACCTTATTTATAAAAGCTGGGCATAGGGTTGTTGCATGTAAGACAGAAAACTCTCCAGTCCCTAAACCAGCTATTTAAAAGTAAAAACAGGAGGAAAACATTTGTGATTTAAATTGAAAAAGCCCCCCACATAATTTAGTGATTAATTTCCACACACACTGACCTGTAAATGACAAAGATCAAGATCAAGCTGACTATTTATTGCACGATTCTTCGAGTTGCTTCTGTTTATCTTAGAGCTGCAAAGCCACAGAATCAAGCTGAAAGTCAACATGAAGTTCTAAATCTGCATATGTATTTGCAAGCATATGTATTACTATATACATTCATGTGACAGCATGCACAAAGAAAACGCTCCAAACCGTTCTATGGTGCCAAAAGCTGTCCGAACCAATCAGGCCCTCCATGAAAAGTTGGAGAAGGGTGGAGAAGTGATGCATCTAAGGACAGTAGGTCTTTTTTTGTTGATTTTTTTCAATGTATGGGCTGTTTAAGGTCATACCACAGCATCTCAACTGAATTTTATTCCAAATTTTAACTAGGCCACTTTAAAACCTCCATTTGTTTGTTTCTTTGTGCCATCCCAAAGAAGGTGGACTTGTTGATGTGCTTTAGACCATTCTCTGCTGCAAGGTTATGGTCGGAAAATCATAGTCTTCATGATTTTCTACTAGAGGACTAAATTCATGGATCCATCAATTTCAGCAGGTTTTAGGCCAAATGTAATGGCATGCAAACCTTGGTCACTGTCAGAGGTTTGGTCAGGAATGGTTTTCTTCCATGAAGATTGATGGAGCAATTTTTCCCAGTTCCTCTCTTATTGTTGAATCAATAACTGCAACAAGCAGGGCCTGCAGTGTTTTAGATGTTATTCTGGGTCGTTTTAAACCTCTTGGTTTAGTTGTTAATACACTCCTGGAGTAATTTTGTTGGGCTAGTCACTCATAGAAAGGTTATCCACTGTTCCATTTTTGGAAAATGGCTCTCTCTGTGGTTCATTGGAGTCCCAATCCTTAAAAATGGCTCTGTAACCCTTTCTAGACTGACACAGTTCAATGACTTTAATTCTTAACTCCTCTTGATTCTTTTTTAGATTGAGTCTTGATGCTTTTTAGGGTCTTTTAGCCTACTTCATGTTGTCAGATGGGTTCTATTTAAGGGACAGATCTGGCAGTAATCAGGCCTAGGTGTGGCCGGTGAAACTGAACTTAGCTGATCAAAAATTTTTATTAATCACTGTTAATTTGTGATTTCACATAGGGGACAGCTTGGTTTGGATAGCTTTTTCACATTGAAACACAAAATAATAATTCACAAACTGCAGTTTGTAATTACTCAGGTTATTGTCTGATATAAAAAAAACATTTAGGTGTGACAAAAAGCAAAGACAGAGTGTACCAAATACTTTTTCACAGCACTGTATGGCCAAAAAACGCTAGCACAATGTCATCATTGAATATAAACATAATACAACTACCGAAGAATACCCCTGACACATATCAGAAGTTACTATATTTATATATATGCACTTACAGTACTATCATGTATAAATCTATAAACTGCAACTAAATCTAAATAAAATGAAACACTGCAGTACCACTCAGTCATTGAAACCTACGAGAACATGAATCAGTTGTAAGGAATTATCATCATCACTTTCTTGCATGTAAACACTGTACAACAGAAAAAGACATAAAAACATCTTTATACAAAACACAGCAGTATCATTGAAAAGGCATTTGGTTACAAATACTGACGATGAATAAAAGGTACAGGAACTAAACCTGAAATGTTCACACTGAATTTGATTCAATTGACATAATTACTCCTTAAATTATAAATTTGTTTGCCTTGTCTGTCCGGCATAATAGAAAATCTAATCTTCCCACTTTCCCAGTGTTTAATATTCTAAGTTACAGCGGCAGGAAACAATAACAATGCCAGGATAATTAAAGTTTTAAAATAACACCATGCTTTATCCAGCTAAAAGAACTTACAATTCAGACTACATGTCAAATTTGATCTAAATGTTTAATAACACTTTTAATACACTCACAATGTTGCACTGTGTTAATTGGAGTAATTAAAATGTCAGCAGACCCAATCAAGTGAAAAGCAGCAAACTGTTATAATCTGTCCACAGTGTATCAAATTATTCTCAGCTTGTACATAGCTTTACAAAGAAAAAAAACAGACTGTCTTATTTAAATTTGTTAAGTAAACTTAGACCCAAATGGACCCTTATTTGGTTTGAGTCTGTTTTAAGCTACCTCTGAGTGGCCTCTACATATTTTTTTAACAATATTTTCAGTAAACAATCTAACAGAGATTTTGATTTAATGCATTACTTTGGATTACAATCAAGCCAAAGTGACCTACAATAGAAAGGCTATGATAAGTTTGTTTGTCTGCTGGCACAGTTACCAACACAAAATGAACAAATCAGCATGAATATGTTGCATGACATGAAACGAATCCAGCTAAGACGTTATGAACTTTTTACCCTGGTCTTGATCTGGATCCTGGAGTTTTTACTTTCCAATCTTAGTAAAGCTGCTCGGTCTCCATGCTCCATGACCTCTGACATTTGTGGATAGACTTTCTTGAAACATGCCAGTAATGCAGTCCATAATTTGGGTATCATGGGAAAGCCCTTGTTCGGAGCAACGATTGCTCAGAGAATAGTTTACGGATTTCTCTACCTTTGAACCCAATGGCCCTCTCAGATTCCTCAGCTGTTACTGTTCCACCTTTAGTCACCAACATTGCATCCATCACATTGTCTATTAATACTCCTATTCTTCAACTTCAACCTTATTCCATATCAATTTATAGGTCAGAACCAAGTATACCAAATAGAATCACTCAGCTTTAACTGTATCTTTGCTTTAACGTGACACACAGGATTGTGGCCACAACAAACAAGGCGAGATGTTTTTTTTAAGATTTGATGCTTGAATAATGTGTAAAATCCTGTTGGCACTGATTTACACATTTAGGAGGTGTTAAAACTCCAATCAAATACTGAGGAAGAATAAGTCATTTCAGAAAGACTTAACATTTCTATACAAACATGTTGAAACTAGCAGCTAGCAAATACGTATACATAGCCAATGGTTACATCATTATAATGGATTTGTTTTTATAATACAAGTTCTGACCAGCAAAATAATGCTTTATGAATAATTCAGTTCAGAAATACGTGTTCATTTGACAAAGCACTGATTCCATGCTAGCAACTTTTGTGAAGTGTTAGCATTAGTTTATGATCACATAGTAGTTATCCATTACTATAGTGTGCTGTTGAATATTTTGATTCTTTCCATTATAATAAAAAAAAATAAAGAACTGAGAAAAGTTTAAACAGGGATGAAGTGATTCGGTGATAACGTAAGATTTCCAAGTAAAAGATGGTGACGCTAATGCCCTAGCTTGTGCTAATCAAAATGTATACAAGGATAGAGCAAACCTCCTCAGATAAACCAAAGATGATCTAATGTACTCAGTCTCCATTTCAGCAGAGGAAACAATCGTTTAGCCCCATTTTGTAGTTTCACCGCATTGTATGATTGGATGAAATACCATTTTTTGTTGGATTCACAATTTAACTGGATTTTCTCAAATTGTAGCGAAAGATGCAGATACCAAACAATAGCAGCTATTTTTTTTTTTTTGACAAAAATAACAGCTTCGAATTTTAAAATGCACTCTTTAAATTCTCTCTCAAATAAAACACAATGATCTTTCATTTAAATCCCAATTCTTTTTGCAAATATAAACACAACTTCAGTGTGGTTGCCAGCCATCAGTCAATTCATGTCTATTCATTTTTTTATCACATCTCTGCCACACATTGTTGTGAACTCATTATGAGGGTAAAAGCCTTCACGGTGGTTCTACTGGGCAAACTGACCACATGATCCATCAGTAAATGTGAGAAAGACACGTCTCAGACATCTTGAGGGAAACCTTGGTCTCTACAACCTGAGGAATCAAGAAACACAGAAAAATGTCACCTTTTCTATTTGTAGAATTTGCAAAAGACAAAAAGCAGAGAATCTTGTAACAGCACAAAGTATTAGTAGCTCATGCTGTAGCACATACTGACCAGTCTGCTTAGATAGACTTACAGTATAGTCCTGATCAGAAGTTTGTGTACACTCATAGTCTGAATAAATAATACTGAGCTATACTGAATTTTAGGGCACACCAAAGGTGGATTTTACTACAACGTACAACCTAGAAATTTTTTTAGGACCATCAAAATGAATATGTTCTTGGTTGTCTCTCATGGACTTGGCTTTTCAGCATAGTCAACACATTTTCAACAGGGTTGAGGCTGGGGCCATTCCAGAAGCTTAATGCCTGGTTTATTCCTCCCAAATCCGATTTGATGTGTGTTTGTATTGATTGTCTTGTTTTCAAGTTTTCTTGGCCTTCATAATTCCATCCACTTTAAGCAAATACCCCACTATCACTAGCAGCTAAAATTACCCCCAGCTGGATGCTAGCACCACCATGCTTGACAGCTAGAATGTGTTTTTAGGTCTGAAGGCCTCAGCTTAAATGATCAAAACACTCCTCTCGCTATTGTTACGAAATAAGTCTATCTTTGTCTCAGCTGATCAAGAAATGAAGGTATTTGGTGGGCGTGGAAAGTGACATAGCGGTAGAGGGTGTGACCCATATACATCCCAGGTTCAAGTACCGACCCAGGAGACCTATGCTGCATGTCTTCCCCCTCTCTCCATTCTACTTCCTATCTGCCTACTTTGAAAATAACAAAAAAAAAAATAAAGGCATCTAGTGTCACAAAAAAATGTTACAAAAAGCAAGGTATTTAGATTATGGGCAGCCACTAATATCAGTCGAGCTCAAAGGTGTTAAATTTGGAGCAGAGGTCTCTCACATGGTGGTTCAAGTAGTTTTTGAACAGCCTGAATAATTCCCTTTCATCTGAGAGGGACAGTTTGAGCCAGATGATTGAAACTTGGAGACAACTTTGTGATCCAACAGGACAAAGATCTCAAACACACAATAAAACTGGTTTTGGAATGAATAAAGCTGGCTAACATTAAGCTTTTGGACTGACTCAGACATAAACCCCACTAAAAATTAATGGGCCATACTTAATAGCCATATACAGGGGTTGGACAATGAAACTGAAACACCTGGTTTTAGACCACAATAATTTATTAGTATGATGTTGGGCCTCCTTTTGCGGCCAATACAGCGTCAATTCATCTTGGGAATGACATATACAAGTCCTGCACAGTGGTCAGAGGGATTTTAAGCCATTCTTCTTGCAGGATAGTGGCCAGGTCACTATGTGATACTGGTGGAGGAAAGCGTTTCCTGACTCGCTCCTCCAAAACACCCCAAAGTGGCTCAATAATATTTAGATCTGGTGACTGTGCAGGCCATGGGAGATGATCAACTTCACTTTCATGTTCATCAAACCAATCTTTCACCAGTCTTGCTGTGTGTATTGGTGCATTGTCATCCGAATACACGGCACCGCCTTCAGGATACAATGTTTGAACCATTGGATGCACATCGTCCTCAAGAATGGTTCAGTAGTCCTTGGCAGTGACGCGCCCATCTACCACAAGTATTGGGCCAAGGGAATGCCATGATATGGCAGACCCAAACCATCACTGATCCACCCCCAATGCTTCACTATGTGCATGCAACAGTCTGGATGGTACGCTTCTTTGGGGCTTCTCCACACCGTAACTCTCCTCTGTGGGGAAAACAGTAAAGGTGGACTCATCAGAGAACAATACATGTTTCACATTGTCCACAGCCCAAGATTTGCGGTCCTTGCACCATTGACACCGACGTTTGGCATTGGCATGAGTGATCAAATGTTTGGCTATAGCAGCCCGGCCGTGTATATTGACCCTGTGGAGCTCCCGACGGACAGTTCTGGTGGAAACAGGAGAGTTGAGGTGCACATTTAATTCTGCCGTGATTTGGGCAGCCGTGGTTTTATGTTTTTTGGATACAATCCGTGTTAGCACCCGAACATCCCTTTCAGACAGCTTCCTCTTGCGTCCACAGTTAATCCTGTTGGATGTGGTTCGTCCTTCTTGGTGGTATGCTGACATTACCCTGGATACCGCGGCTCTTGATACATCACAAAGACTTGCTGTCTTGGTCACAGATGCGCCAGCAAGACGTGCACCAACAATTTGTCCTCTTTTGAACTCTGGTATGTCACCCATAATGTTCTGTGCATTTCAATATTTTGAGCAAAACTGTGCTCTTACCCTGCTAATTGAACCTTCACACTCTGCTCTTACTGGTGCAATGTGCAATCAATGAAGACTGGCTACCAGGCTGGTCCAATTTACCCATGAAACCTCCCACTCTAAAATGACAGGTGTTTCAGTTTCATTGTCTAATCCCTGTACAAAGAACCAAGCAATTTAAATAAACTCCTCTGATTCTGCCAAAACGAGTTCAAATACGTTCAAATATTCAGCCACTATTATGGCAGAAACTTGTTAATAGGTACAAAAAGCCAAACCAAATGTTATTTGAGATGAATAAAAACATTTGATCTTGTATGTAATGTATTATTTCACACTGTGTGGCTTAGAGATAACCTACAATAAATTTTATTTGTTGTAAAATCAATCCATTCAGGAAAAAGCACAGTTTAAGTGCTAAAAGTCAAATGACATTCATACCCATGATGACTGTATATACATTACATTTCTGACCAGAACTATCAGTAAAAAAGCAGCACACATTCTGGCTTCACCTGACAATCATCTCCTATTCAGAATCCCAAACAGAAAGAAGGTTGTGAAGATGGTGGGTGGTTGAATGTGTGAAATATTGCAGAAGCAGACAGCAGACTCCAGGTTAGTTTTTGGTGAGCAGTGGGTACAGGCATGTAACACAAAAATAAGCAACGTGCTAACAACTTCTGCACATCCACAGGAGTGACATGAAAGGGAGTTTTACAACTGAGTTTGAGCACAAGAATTTGTTTAGGAAGCAGAGTGAAGTCAGGAACTTTGCTTCATTTAGTCTTTTAGTCAATGTGGGAAATATCCTATTGAATCCCTTTTTTAAATTTTATTTGAAATTACATTTGGTTAGTTGTCTCAAGTTTAAAATGAACAGATGGAAAGCCCAGAATTCTTGGAAAGTTGAATGTTAATATTTTAAATATTAATGGATGCATGGATGGATGGATGGATGGATGGATGGATGGATGCGTAGATAGATAGATAGATAGATAGATAGATAGATAGATAGATAGATAGATAGATAGATAGATAGATAGATAGATAGATAGATAGATAGATAGATAGATAGATAGATAGATAGATAGATAGATAGATAGATAGATAGATAGATAGATAGATAGATTTGATTAGTTGTCTCAAGTTTAAAATGAAAAGATGGAAAGCCCAGAATTCTTGGAAAGTTGAATGTTAATACTTTAAATATTAATGGATGGATGGATGGATGGATGGATGTGTGGAGGGATAGATGGACAGATGGATGCATGGATGGATTCAAGGATGCATGGATGGATGCATGGATGGGTGGATGGATGAATGAATGGATGGATGGATAGATGGATGGATGGATGGGTGGATGGATGAATGGATGGATGGATGGATGGATGGATGGATGCATGGATGGATTCAAGGATGCATGGATGGATGCATGGATGAGTGGATGGATGAATGGATGGATGGATGGATGGATGGATAGATGGATGGATGATGGGTGGATGGATGAATGGATGGATGGATGGATGGATGGATGGATGCATGGATGGATTCAAGAATCCATGGATGGATGCATGGATGGGTGGATGGATGAATGGATGGATGGATGGATGGGTGGATGGATGAATGGATGGATGGATGGATGGATGGATGGATTCAAGGATGCATGGATGGATGGATGGATGGATTGATGGATGGATGGATGGCTGGATGGATGGATGGATGCATGGATGGATGGATGGATGGATGCATGGATGGATGGATGGATGGATGGATGGATAGACATTACTATAAATCTAACAATTAATATGTATTAAGTTTGAAGCAGTAGACATCATTGTTTCTTTTCTGTTTACAATAAAAGCAGTGAGATGTTATTATGCTTTTTTGTTTAAAGTTTTGTGTAAAAAACATTGTTTTAAATCTCATACCTGCGAATATCAATCAGTCACTGTAATGTAATATTTAGTTGTTGTGTCCACTTGCAAATGCTTCAAGCTGAGCATTAAGGCCGTATGGCTAGAATTAGAAATATCTACACCATGCACCTTTTGAAAGTACAAATTTGTGAGTTTGATTTAAAAGTATCTTCACTCTAAAGCATACCTTCAATTTATTCTGGGTTATTCTCCAATGATAGCCAGTTATTACAGATAAAGTAACATAGTATACCATAATTTTATTCTCCCATAGGTACAATTCAAACAGTCAAACTAATGTTGGTCCTCAAGGCACTGTCCTGGAGGTTTTAGGTGCTTCACATCACACTGTTTCTATTTATAGGCCATAAACAGTGTTGTGCATGAACACAGCATGGAACTTTCAACTGAGCAATGGTGTTTTTGTACATGACAAACTTGAAGTTAGTCTAGTCTACCTGACATGTGCTTCGTTTGGGGGTGAACAAAAGATTTACATTGTTTTTGAGTATTTCATGCAGAATAAGCCACAACATTTTCCCTCAAGGTGAGATTTGGCTGACTGTTGTATGTGCGTGGGCAGCAGCTGTTCAGCTGTTGCAATCTTTGTGATTACTTTATATTGATATCTAATCCTTCTCTCCTATATTTAAACATGACTTTAATGTTTTTAGATTTGTTGTAAAAATATTAAGATACTAGATAGAACTAAAAGATAAATAAAATGTTTTTACACCTCGATTTTAGTGTTTATGGGTGGAAGATAAGGAGAAGACAAGCCAAGGAAGCTGTACTTTCATTATGTTACACTTTTAACTTTTCTCCCAGATCACCAGACAGGTAAGGAGCTGAAATAACAGCACATATGATGTCTTCAATTTACGTTGTTGCAGAGTTTGTCAGATATTATGCCTAAGGAAAGGAACATTGAGATGACAAAAAGAAAAACACCTACCATCAGAAACTTTCATGAAGGAGAGCAGAGAAAGAGAGAAGAGACAAAGAAAATGTTAGCCATAATTTTTTACAATGATTGCTGCATTCATCTACCACAACACATGAGTGGGGAGGAGGTTAAATATAATCTGACATCATTTTAATCCAGATACATTACATTCTGAGAGCATTTGCAGGAACACAACTCAAGTTTGCCAGATCAATGATTAAAAAGAGGGGGCGACTGAGACTGGGGAGGGCGAAAGAAATGAAGAGAAGAAAGAGGCAGATGGGGTGTGGGGCCAGAGAGTGGGAGTAATATTATAGGAGAAAGAAAGACGAGAGGGAAGAATGTGGTGAGCTCAAATAGGAATAATCCTTAGATAAAGATGAAAAAGGTTCAGTAGGGGAAAATAACACCTAAATCATTAGTGAGATAGAGAGAGAACATGAGAAGAGATATGGAGATATGGAGGCCAATCAAAAAGAGAGGAAGACTGATAAAAATCCCATGTTTCCGATTGAATTCCTAGTGGCGAAAAGGAAGAAAAAGAGTGCAGCTAAAAAGGAGCATAAACTTCCAAAGCTGCAGGGACTTCTGTTGTAATAATGATCTAACAATTAATACTCTAACCACACAAGCATGAATAATTTCAGCTTGAAAGCATCGCTAACCAGAAAATTCAAAATAAATATCCAGCTCTGTAGGAGCTAACAGAGGCAAAGATTTTAGCAGCAACGGTTGAGGAAGACAAGAGCCCAGGGGCCTGAAAAACAGTCAGGAGCCGTGTACAGAGACACACCGGGGGTGAGGGGGCTGCTCGCTCCAAACAGACACCAACAATAACCGCATTGCAATCGCAAACACACACTGTCTTACAGGCATGTGTGAGCTGATGCGCTTTGATCGCACGCAGGCAGCATCCACCTCACATGTGCACACTCATGTATGCTCACCAAGGAGGCAGTTCTGTGCTAATTCAAAGGCTGCCTTGGTTCACTGGGGGAAAAGGGAGTCTTTATGTGTGTTGAGGCTTGTTCAGCCATCATTCCAGAAGAAGAATACATTTTTCACCTCCTTTCTGACAGAGCACAAAGTGAAATTAGCCCATCTTTCTATCTCTGTTTTACACACTCTTGCTTTTTGTGTACTATACTAAATCTAATATTTATAAATAATAAAGGATGTCTTGGATCAACTATAGCTATTGCAGTTTTACACAGATTTGTCCAAACACCAAATGTAACATTTGGAAACATATCATACACATCATACATGTCATTTGACTTGTCCCCCATACTGGAAATGGAGAAATAATGATATTTCAGTGATTTATCATTTTAGGTATTTATTCTGTTTAAATAAAAATGTTTTGACTAATTTTTATTACTCATCCTGACCTCAAAACATTTTCCCATTCAAAGAGGACCAAAATAAATGAAGATTGACCTTAAACACAAGCCTGCAACTCAAATATATCTGCACCCTATCAGTCTATTAACCAGTCAGAGTCAGGAGAATTGAAAGGTAATGCTCACATATACCTTGAAAACTCAATGATGTGCCTGATGGAAGTAAATCCCAAAATATTATACTGCTTGTGAGAATATAAAAATCTATTAGATTGAGTGAAATAAATCAGTTTGAATTAGAATAGATCTAAGTAGAATAAATTGTAATTTTTGTGCTTATATGACTTTCGGTATGAATTGGAACGAAAAAACAAAAAATCTATGTATGATTCCTTAGGGTGAGGAGCTCGCCTATCCGGGAGTAGTTCAGAGTAGAGCCGCTGCTCCTCCACAACTAGAGAAGTCAACTGCGGTGACATCTTTCCCGGATGCCCCCTGGACACCTCCCTTGGGAGGTGTTCCAGGCTCGTGCTCTGTTGTGAAATGTGAACAAATGTTTAATGAATTTGGAAAGAGATGTCAAAAAGTAGCACTGCAACAGCATGCCTCATTGTTGAACTTTCTGGCAGAAATTGGCAGTAAAATAAAAGAAGGATCAAATTATTAATGCAAAACAGCTGTTCTGCTGATAATTTAACTGATTTTACTGCACAGTGATAAAATAGGATTACATTGTAATGCTACTTTCTATCATATTACATAAGATTTACATTTAAATAAGCAATCTTTGATTACAGGTTGAGTGCGAGATAAAGAGGTAAAATGAAAGATAAAAGCAGTTACTGACTCGCCAGGATGACCATGTCCATTCCCCAGAAGATGCTCATTATCCATCCAACCATTATAACAGCTGTCAGGATCTGGATGAAGGCTGCTGCCACATTGAGCCAGAACACACAGCACACGCCTCGCTCCAAGATCAGCTCGCTGTGTGCTCCACACAGCACGGTGAACGCTGAGACAAAAGTTCCTGCAACATATATAGAGATAAAGAGAAAATCCTGAGCTGCACAGTTTATCAAAGAAAAAAAACAAAGTTATTAACTGCTGCAAAGTCACAGAAGCAGCAACACTTATCACTACCGTGTATTTGGCTCTGTGAGATTTGCAGACTGACATGATTAATGGCTTTTAAAGTAGTTTTCCACTCTGGTTCAACTCTGGTGAGTTATACCAAACAACTGTCTTCCCTGGGAAATAGACCAGAGAACATTTTACAAGTTAATCTGAAGTAAAACTCACAGCAGGGCCTTGAGCTGCAGGATAACAAGTAGGAAGTTATCTCTATTCTCATCTAGTATAATTACATCCAATTTCCAATGATGGAAATGTAATTAGTTTTTTTAGAAAGGGTTATAAAATTCATCTTCTTGACACAAATTTCATCTTCATGAAGTTCATAATATTTCATGGAAATCCCACAGTCCCCCGACTCTTCAGGCTCCAAGCTAGACAAGACCGACACACACACATTTATGCAAACACGCTACTCCCTTTGTACCTGCTGTACTTCCCCCGCTTACTATAAGGCACCTTACAAATATTTATACCCCTTAAACTTTTTTCGTATTTGGTCTAGTTACAACCTCAATGTATTTTATTGCGATTATATGTGATAGACCAACACAAATTTAAAAAATCATGATTATCAATTTTTTTCACAAATACAAATCTTAAAGGTGTAGTTTGGATTTATATGCACCCTCTTTACTTTTATAACCCTAAATGAACTCCAGTGCAACTAAATAGCTTCTGGAGTCACTTAATTGGTAACTAGAGTCCACATATATCCAAACATAACTCATTTTGTTAAGACTGGAAATATAAGGTCTGCAGACAATAACCATCCAGTCTGACTGAGCCTGAGCTGCTTTGCAAAGAGCAATGTGCAAAAATTTCAGTCTCCATCTTTGTAAACCTGGCAGATACATTCAGTAAAATATATACAGCTACAATGAAAGGTGGTGCCACGAAAGATTGGCAGGGATGGTAAACACAAATGTGCACCACTCTTTCCCAACAATTATAAAACATTTCATAAACCATATATTTTTCAACCTTACAATTATGCTCTACCTTTTGTTAGTGAATCACATAAATACACTGTGTGCTTTAGGGAAATCACTGCACTGACCACTGGCCATCTTGCAGCAAAAACTCTATTTACCAGGATAAACATATTGAGTGATTGTAGACCAAATTACAGCATAAACTGCTTGATTATAAAACACTGGTAGTGGATAGGCATCTAGTTCTAATTGTGATTTTACAACACAGTCTATGTAATTCATCCACTTAGCCTTCAGCCACCATGGCATCATGTCTCCCTTCATTGAAAGATGTTAACCCATCACTGATTATATGACCTGGAATAAGGGATCATCTCTGTGGACAATCGTCATTTGCCTGACTGCACCATCACTCCTCATCCTGCTATCTGGGGACAACAGGACCAGCAGAACACCATGGTACCGCATTTATTATTACCGTAAATGTTCTGTGTAAATGTGTTTCACAGTATCTCTGCACACAAATCACATTATTGTATCACTGTGTCTCATGAATAAAATATTGTTTATAAAGGCATGACAATTGCTCTAATGGATGATACGTGTATCTACTGCAGTATTTTCTTTTGGATTACTACACCAGTGATAAAACTGTGTTTGATTCATCCATTTATAGTCATAAATGGGGCTTAGATATTGGCACAGCAGTCAGAGGTCTTAGATTATGTTTGTGTTTCAGCATAAACTCCATTTATCAGACTACTGAACACTGGATTTTCATAATTAGTGGCATGAAAATAGTTTTTTTTCTATGTATACATTCTTACAAATACTCGTGAGTACTTATTTGAGTATTTATCTTGGTAACAAACTCAGGAACCCTTAGATAGTCACAATGAGTCTTTTCTCATTTAACCCTTTAAATGCTCCTTTCTGGTGCCACTGACACCCATGCAGGGCGTTCTGATCAAATCCAGCCTGGATGGAGCAAAATGCAGGATTGAGGACCCCAAATATGAATTGAGGACAGCTTGAGGCAGACATAGGGCCGGGTTGGTGTATTTCCTTTTAAAAGAAGAAATTTATGATTTTGAAAAATGCGTTTTGTATTTGCTTGAGTTATCTATGTCAGATACTAAAATTAGTTTCATGACATTATACATTTTAGTGTGACAAAAAACAAACAAACAAGAAACACAAAAAAATCTTTAAGGGTTTTGCAGAGAAGACATTCAGCAGCTCAAAACCTGCCAGTGTGCTGTCTGGACTTTTACTGCTGTGGACAACCGCAGAGTATAACACAGCAAAAAATGAACCCATGGTGAACCTGGATTGTGATCTACAGTTTGCTACTTGACTGATATTTATCTGTATGTAGAGTAGGACGGCACAATCTAAGAAAATCTTGTGATGGTGATGTTTTTGTTCAATTCTGGCAATACGATATCAGCTGCAATAAATCCATATTTGATTCACTGCCCTGTTTCTCATCTGTCTTTATGAAGTAAACAACTTTTAACATCTTGGAAACTATTATTTGTGTCAGGTGTGAACATCTCTACCCAGCAGGCTAAACTTCTTATTGGCTGGCAACACAGGAATACAATTACCCAGAAACATTGCATTTCATACAGTCCTCTGTGTTAATAATATTGCACACACTTATATACTGGATCAACTCACATTTCGGTCGTGTACACACAGGTATGGAGTTATGTGATATATGTTATGTGATATAATCTGGCCTTGCATTCTCACGGAAACTGGATCCTACAAAACCTCTAAGAAGAAAACCAATGTGCAACCTTTTGAAAACGATGACCGGATGTCATCCTCAACTCCAAATGCATTGTCTTATTGAATTACAGTGGCAGTGTTACAGCAAGGCAAACAGGCCTGACAAGGTTACTCTCCAGTTTTTTGCTAAAGATGTTGTGTTTACAGGGAGCTATTAAAAAATGCCGAATGGAACGATGGTTTTGGGGACAAAATGTTTTGTGTGGATAGGTTTTCATGTGGACAACACCCTCATCATTCTGGATGGCTTTTACTGCCAGTGGTAATTAGCTTAATTTATCATATTTGAATAAGGCACCACCCATACTGATGTCAAGCTTGCTTGTATGTTAAAGAACACAGAATATTAACCACAATTTATCTTGTGAAAATGTAAATTTTAAAAATCTATGTCGTTCATCATCTGTATCCTAAGTACAGATTTTCTATTATAGCTTAACAATACATTACTAAGAAATAAAAGCACATCAGTATGTTTTTAACTGTACTTGTAGTACTTCTGGCACTCGGACAAATTTTAAAAAGGTGTCTTGTTCCCCCTTTTGTGTCCCTTTATTACAGCCTCCACTATATTTTCAGCCAAGCAAGCCTTCTTTCACACCAACAATATGTAGCCTGATACATTTGGGTGTATATAACATGTCCTCATGATTCCACAATTTTCATTTATGTTC
Source organism: Crenichthys baileyi (assembly GCA_036173005.1). Lineage (NCBI taxonomy): Eukaryota > Metazoa > Chordata > Actinopteri > Cyprinodontiformes > Goodeidae > Crenichthys > Crenichthys baileyi. The sequence goes on from JAHHUM010002042.1 coordinate 793,997, forward strand.
TCATATTATCACATTTGCTCATGTAAAATTAATGCTTTTTCTGTGAAAGGGCTGCTGTTCTGCTTATTTCCAAGTTCATCATTTGATTGTGGGGATAAACTAATAGAAATTTGCTAAAAACGCAACGTTTGCAGTCTGCTCTGCTCTGTGAGCTTATTGATCAAAATGTCATAGAGCAAGGCAGCATCTTATTCCTTGTTGGAGGTTAGAGACTCAGCAGGAACTAACCTTAACCCACATGTAGATTTAGTTAACTATATTAAGAAAACAGTCTAAAAACAAATGTAATTCGCAGCAATTTAGTTTTCTACTGAATGTGGATTTTTACAGCTTTTTATGCACAAAAGCTCATACATCATTGGTAACACACTGAAAGGAAAGAAGAGTAAAATAACTGGATCTTTCCAAGAATTATTACATAACACAAAATTGAATCATAGAGTATCGTGAGTAATTTTTGACCATCTTGTCATTTAAAGAAAAAGTAATTATTGATCTTATGTTTGAAAGGCATCTTTTGTTTCAAGAAAGTTGCACCATATATTAAATATCTTTTGCCGAAGACCCCACATGACTCTTCTCTTAAAGTCAAACTAATCTCTCCATTCAGCCAGTCAGCTGATGTCTGGCCATTGTCTCTGTGAGCTTTTCTGTTTTCTTTTTGCAAAATCTGAACAGATTTCTGTGAATACTGACAACCACACAAGAAATGCCAGTGGGCGGCATCACAACTTTGGTCCTTTCCTTTCGGCAAGCTTCAGTTCTTGTCACTTTGGAGGAATTTAACAAGCCGAGCAGGTGGAAGGAAGGAGGAGCGGGAACGGCCCCGGCTGCCAGCTGCATCTTGCTTGGTGGGAGGAAGGAAAGGGCAAAGACAGATCATGTTCGGGTTAGTTTGATCACAGTTTATTTCTTGGTTTTGTCTCTGTGTTCAGTTTGAAGACACATAAATCAACAATCTCTCTCTTAAATGGCTAAGACATGTGAAAAGCCTCTTGAACTCTTGCATTTAAAGTTGTCTCCCTTTCAATCTTTCGCCCAAAACTCACATCAAACCCTCTCACATAAAAGAGCAGCAGGAAAATAAACTGAGACTCCGCTCAGATCGGATCTGATGGTTAAATTTTCAGGTCATGGAGGCCTCGCCCACCAACAGATGCTCTGGCTGCCGGTGGTACTGCCCACTTTCAGACATGACTGACAGAAAGCTACATGGTTACGCATCACTTCCATCTGAGCTTTGGCTCAGAACACGATTTTACGGTCTGTCTACTTTCAATTTTCCTGTCTGGTTTCCAAGTTCTGCTCACCCTGTCAGGTACCGATAACATTTGTTGCCTTCACTGAGCTGCTGCACCCATTAATGGGTTTATCATGTATTATACATCAACAAGGCAATGAAGTAATGAGTAGAAGAGTTTCACTTTTTCTCCCTTTGATGCCCATATTCTTACATATTGTCTATAGCTATTTTTTTAGCTATTCCCTTTTTTTCTTTAAAAATACCCAAAGTCAATAAACAAGAAGAAGCATGAACATCACTTGGAGTTTTCTCAGGCTGTTACAACAGAGATATGGTCATGGCTGCTGGATATCTTAAGCCATGAATAGCTTGATGTTGAGGCTTAAAACAACATAATAGGAGCAGTGAACCAGAACAAGGATACTGCACATCTGAGTGACTTTTTCCTAATTTTATGTTGCCATGAAGACTAAAATATTGATAAAGATGATTGAAATTGTGTCTGACTGGAGGCAAAGGTCAGATCCTGAAACACTGGAGACTCAGGCAAGCTCAAAACTCACTAATTTTCACATAAAAGTTGCATCGTCTTCAAGTTTCTGACTTTGAAATGACAGTATATTTGTTTTAGCAATTATTTGAATGCAAAGGGTTCTTTACACATGCATAAAACAAGATAGGACCCCATTCAAGCCTCAATGATTGTACATTAGCACCAAAACAAAATAAAGAAATTAAAAAACTCTATATTACATGCTACCATGGTTATTTTACATGCATAAAGTCATCAGAGTTTAATTTCCTTTGGTTTTGCAAATGCTTATTTTCATTTTACTGACAGTGACAACTTAGGGGGAAAGCAATAGTCTTACTCTAGTTTTTGCATGAGTTTTGCATGCCGTCATTTATCTCTACAGCATATTCAGGAAGCAGATTGGGATATGTAGCCAGCAAATACTTATGCAGACACACATCATGTCCAGGAGAAGCTATCTTTACCAGAACTTTAAAACAACTTATCAGGAAGGATCACATTGGAGAAGTGATTTTAAATCAATGAGTGCCGAGTATGTTTTTAATGCTCCACTGTAGATGGACGATGGACGGATCCTTGAACAATGTAATCTGATTTTAAAATTCTTACAGGTAGCCTAAAAAAGTATGTATTGAACTATCTTGTGTCATGATGTTAGAATAAAAAGAATCCTTAGTGCTTTCTTTGCCTTGTTTATATCATGTTATTGTCAGAATGCTGTTAACTTGTGAGCCCCTCACTCTTGTCAATAAGGTCAGGTCTGCTCTAACTGTTTTTTTCAGCTAAAAAAGTGTTTCTTAGCTTCAAACTATGGTGTTGAAAAGTGAATTAAAGATGATTATTCATGTTTTTTTTTCATCTCATCTGGATTTTTCCAACAGCCTTTTTATGCGTTTGAATAAGAAAGATCTTGATTGTTTCCAGTCTGTACTAAATTCTGATGCAAGGCTTTTAACTAACACACCAAAGAGACAGCTCATTACTCCAGTTTTAATCTCTGCCGGTATGTTTTAAACTTAATTTAAAAATTTTAGTCTTCACTTTCTGTTGGTTCTTTTAAAGAGCAACTGAAGACTAGTTTATTCAGACTGGCTTTTGACTAGTTTTAGGCGGTATGATGCTACATGTATATTGATTTTTATCTTTTCTTTGATGTTTTTATCTTCTGTTTTTTATGCTTTTTTTATTGTAACACGCTTTGTGGTTTTTGACCTGTGAAAGGTGTTATATAAATTAAGATTGCTTACTTACTAACCTTGAGCCTAAACAGGTGCGCAGGGAAAATATTTCTCTGCATACTTCATCCACATTTTTGCGGTTTGCATTTTAAGTTTGAGAAAAAAAAAGTTTTAAGCACAGTTTAGTTTTTTTTTATTTTAGAAAAGAAATGTCCAAAAATATCAGGCATGTTAAAACCTTAACAATAGTCAATTCTATCTTCTGTGACATCCCTGCTCTGTTTTCCCTGCAGTGCAGAAGATCATTTCTCTTTCCTTTTTTTATCTTTTTCACTAACAATTCCTCAAAGTTTCTTTCAAACAATCTGCATCTTGCACACAGCGTTGATCTGTCAGAATACAATCCCATTTACAATGGATGCAATTCACAGAATTATACATAAACATTTAATTAAGCATTTTGCCCAAATGCTTTAATAACCGCATTTTAAAACTGGCAATCTGCATAAGCGCAGAGATGCTTCTTACTCAGAAATGCAGACTTATGCGTACACTTTAGTGCATGCAAATGCTCTTTTAAATTTCTCCTCATTCCTTTGAACAGTCCAACCTTTACTGCCTCAGTTTATCAGCACCTTAACATTTTCTGTTTTGTTCATCTTAAAGGATGTATCCTCACTTCAACCAGACAGTTAATGCAATAAATCAGTTAAACGAATGATGATTCCTGCTCTGGGCATCATAGCCTCTAGGTTATATTTACAAACTTTGCATTTTAACCTATTTTGTTTTGGCTGTGAGAGTACTGAACATTTATGTTAATTAGTTATGCTTTCTTAATTATCTTTTTTTAACCCGTTATATGCTGTAACAAAATACTTCCTATTTTAGGTCAGTCTTCATCTGTAGAGACGAGTACAGTTTATATAAGTTTTAAGAATGATTTCCCTTCTTATAATAAAATCTTTCACAACCAGTCAGGCAAATGGAATAAAGAATGTTAATCTACATTAAACATGAGAATGCAGCACCAATTTGCTTCCAGGGCAACAGGCGACGACTTCTCCTCCACCTCCTGGAGCTTCGGCACCGCCTCCTTATCTCAGAACAAACCTCTTTCAAGCTGTCAGTTTAATCTTTGTCTTTCTGGCCCTGTATGTTGTGTTGCAAATAATCCTGTATTTCCTAGGTGAAGACAGTTGTGGGTTGTGTGAAGCTGCTGCAGCTTGTATGAAATACAGACAAACCTAAAGATAGCCTGCATGAGTTTTTGAGCAGTTCCTTCCAATGCCTGGGTTAGATTGTGATGGAATTTACCTGTAAGTATCTCTAGAGGTTGGTTATAGTTTCAATAAGGACCTTAAGCATATAAAAGATAGTCTTGGCAGTTAAAAGCATAATCAAAGTGCCAAATTAAAGCCAAGAAAATAGCTTATCTTGTATGATATGTGCAGCTGGATTTGAACCTAAACTGAACATTTCCTTGAGCTCAACATTGATACCAGTTTTTCTCCAGAGCTATCTTCTTGAACGGTCCTGCATGTGTGAACAGCTCTTGGCTCCTTTGTATGTAGCATGTGGGACATTGTGAGAGTTCGAACCTGTGTGCCTAGATATTAGCCAGACTTATTACTATAATTACACAGAGAGCTCTACAAGGCACCCACTGCTAGTGTGGGAGGCTAATGACAGTGTGTGAGAGTGTGAGAGTGTCAATGACAAAAAGAGATGAAGGCTTGAAAGGAGAGGAAGAAAGACAAAGACACAAGAAATCCAAACTTCTTTCAAATGTGGGAATTATTTGAGTAACTTAACATAATGCGGGTAAAAAGATTATCTTTCTTTTACTGATGCAGTACAAGTTTATCAAATCTTAAAGCTTAAAGACCACTCAAGCTAAATTTTTTTGCATAACAATTGTTTGAACATTAAGAGGTCCAAAATCTACTCAAGTCCTGCAGCACATGTTCTTGCAAAAGCAACTTTAGTTTTTGGAAAATCTGCACTATTGTGCTTTTGTACACATGAATGACAAAGAAGAGTCATTTGAGTGATTGAAAAGCACCAACTTTCTAAAATGTGCACACAAACTCTGCGATGGTGAAATGCCAACATGACTCAGTACACTGATGCAATTTCTCCATTATCACATGACATCAGTCTCACACACATGCGTGCATAGATGCAGAGACTGGTGACTACTGCATCCCACATGAGTCCAATTTACCTTTCTGGCAGTACTGTAATATTAGAAAGAGTAATTTATGCTTTCTGTCATGCTAAATCTCAGCGGGGCTTTGTTCAGCCTACATTTCCAATACTAACAGCTTCTGTAACGTTGAACAAGAAAAGACTTTATTATGTTTGTATGAGTGAAATGATAATCTAAGGATCTGGTAACGTAACGTCATAGAAGGTTTACATTAACAGATTTCAGTCTGAGAGCTGGTGCAGATGTGGTGGCATTAAAATGATGAGGCTTCACTTCATAAAACCCCTGATGTCAGAACATTAAACTATCTAAAGCCTTCTGGTGATTCAAGAGCTCCTGTAGTTTCAGTCATATCTTTTTCACCAATGGGGACCAATGCTGCAGCATGTTATTGTGTTATGGGAACATATATTCTCTTTTTTGTGGTAAAAAGGTGAAAAATAGGTTTATTACAAATGCTGCTTGAGGGAAACTGCATCATGTTGACAGATGAGGAACAGTATGTATTTTTTTTATAATTTGACTACATTTTTGACAGTAGCTTTTAATCAGAGTGGAAACTACATTACTTTTCTAGTCAGCATGTCAGGATATTAAATTTCAAACTCGATATCAATACTAAACACATTACTTGATACCTGCAGGGAACAAAGTTAAAACATAAGACAGACAAATATTGTAATAAACTGCTCCAAACAAACTTAGGAGTTAGAACAAAATATATATTATGATTATTAACATTCATTTTCCTACATTTAAAAATTTGAGAATGACTCAAACTGTTCAAAAATGGTTGTGTGGAAATTTGCATTGACCTTTCTTAACCCTGTAAAAATATCTTTATTTGAACTCCTTGTACCATAATGCAGGAGTATTAATCTAGGATAACTTTCAATTATGGTTAGAAGTTAGGAGTCAACCTGCTGTGGAAAAAAAGGTGGATGTCTGTCTGCTGAAGGAGGCAGTCAGCTCACTAAGTGACCACACATGGAATCTTGTTTGCATAGGGATGAAGGCTGGCCAGCAGAGGTGTTGGCAGTGGACGATTTAGAGCTGACCTGCAGGGAACACCACCACAACATGACTTTTTCCTGCTAATATTCATCTTTGAACATTTGATTGATTTTATTACAGCTGCAACTACACATGGGGCATGTACACATGCAAGTAAGAGACCTGTGTTCTTGTTTTTGAACAGCTCCAAGCTAAAGTACAACCAGTCCTGGAAGCTGACATCTTTTGGTACCAACAACGTAGTGGTGAGTCTATACTACAAAATGTACTGTATATCTACAGGCCTTCTTTTGTGTACCCATTGTAAGCTAGAAAAACACTCAGACTCTGTTTTGTACAGCTTTAGCACTTGCCATGGCTAAGTGAATTTGGCTGTCTGTGCTGAAATCGGTCTCTCTGTGAGCAGGATGCTCATTGTACTGTAGATAAAGTTAGCCGTTGACAGCAACTGTTGAAACTGGTCGAACCAGGGCCCAGGTGTGGGCACATTCGTGTGCAAGCACAAATGTCACTTCATTTACATGTTTGTGTTTGTGTGGTGTTTTCACTTCCTTTTTTTCTAAGACTAAAAACATTTATGCTTCAAATTAACATGTGTGTAATTCATTATTGAATGATTTGTGATTTCTGCATGCCCCGCCTATAAAAGGGAGAGAGTTCAATAAGTTAATACGCACATGGTAAAAATACGTTGGGACCCACAGCCATGGATTATAACATGCGGTACGAACTTTCCTGGAACTTTCAAAATAAATCGCATTAACCTACTTCCAGCCAGCCAGGAAAGGGGATAACAGCAGACTTCCCGTGATATCACTGGCTGTATAAAAACACCCCCTTTCCAATGAATCGATTTCTTCCACACTGATCTCAAGAGGATCTGGATAGGAGAGACAGCGCGCTGATGTCTCTTTGCAGGCAAACAGACATAACTCTTCAAACTGGATCCAAGAGTGTCATACGATTACCAATCATATGCACTAAGTTAAGTACGAATGAATTGCTGTTTGTGTATCCGGTATTCATTCATGAAAAGGGGTAATTAAGGTACAAGCGTTGCTTGACTTTCTCTCTGAGATCTACAGAAGCAAACTGTGTTCCAGAGAGTTCCCAGCAAGCCGAGTGAAGCAGTTTCCCAAAGGAAGGACAACGGGACGCATCACCGTGGTTACGGCAGGCACTGTGCAGTTTGGTCGGCGGACAGAGCAAGCCGCCGCACCCAACAGCTACGGAGGTTAGCTGAAGCGAATATTTTGTTCACAGAGGTTTCTTCAAACTTCGTCGTCGCCCGGACAACTTTTCCTCAGCACGGTTCACATACGAGGTTAGGTTTGGGCAGAGTGGTAGAAGTAATTTAGAATGAAATAATCTAAACGTTTTTCATTTTATGAAGTTTGGTTTTGTTTGTGTTGAACTCAGCTACCTTAGTGCTAGCAGGCTATCTGCTCAGCATACGTGGTCAGTTTTGTGTTCTGGTTTGTGTGTTTTTAAAGTTAAGACAAACTGTACTTGAAGGGTGATTTTAAACACAGAAGATCGATCATAACGCGCCGTCCGTGCTTATGCATTTTAACCCTTTTATTAAAGGTATTTTAAAGTGTGTGTATTTTCAAATGTGTTTGATTCAGATGATAAGCTATCAGCTTCTTTTGTTAGCTTTAACTGCTACACATGTTTGCCTGCTAAGATCATCTACCCAAAAAGGTTGTTGGTTTCAATCCAGTAAAATAATATTTCCCTAAACAATATTTTACTAAGTAAACACCATTAAGCCCCTATTTTTCCAGAAAGATTTGGCTCTTTTCCAAAATATTTCCTTAAATAATTTACCATTTCCTTAATGATATTTCTTTAAATATTATTTTAATAAATAAAGGCAGCTAATTAAACAACATTGAAAATTGGTCATCCAGAAGGTTGGTTTCATTCAGCAGATCATTCTTAAAACATTATTTTAATAAAATAATAGTTATCTGATCTTGCATTGTGAATGGTTGTCTAAAAGTATGCCGATTATTGCCTAAGTTGGTTCCAAGACTAACTTAACTTCGTTTCCAGATTCTTCAAGATAATCCTTGGTTCTCAAACATAAACATTGCATGGTAATGTTCATCACTCCTTCAGTCATGGTTTTCAACCATCTTTAATCAACTTGTTTATATTGTACATAGCCCATTAGTCTTCCTTGTTCTTTAATTCTGCTTGGTAGTATTACGAATTAGAAAAAGGCGGACCAAAGATTCAGCCAGACACAGAACTGAAAGATTAAAATCATCAACATCATCAAAATCATAACAGTCGAGTCGGGGCTCCACGAAGGCCTTGACCTGAGAACGTGAACGGGTGGGTTGATCCTAGAGAATTGGGCATCTCAGCCGCTACAGAGAAGAGTGGTTGATGATCTTGGAGATAGGGAAAAGTCCAACAAATCAGGGGGCCAATTCCGGGGACTCTATCCGTAACGGCAGGTCTCGGCGGAGAGCAACACTTTCTGCCCCACCAGTACTTAGGGGCAGGGATCCATCTCCGGTTGGACGTTCTTGACTGTGAACCAGTGACATTCTGATCATTGACCTCCCCCTGGCACTTTCCATTATTGTTGGCATCTTAAGGCAGCTGCTTGGGCAGACGGAACATTAGCCTCTTTTTCCTGTATGGCAAACATCGGGTGGCTGGAAACCAAACACAACATGGATGCGAAAGGGACAAACCAGTGGCACTTGACTGCAAAGAGTTCATGGCGTATCAACCCCAGGGTAAATTTTGTGACCACTTGGTCGGTCTGACTCACATAAAATGCGAAGTTTGGTTTCCCTTCGTGTTGGCTTCTCTCAGTTGGCCATCAGATTGAGGAGCTGAAACCCTGGAAGAGAGACTAAACTCGAAATTCCCAACAAAGAAACAGAAAACTCCTTTCAAAAATGTGAGATAAACTGGGGTCCTCTATCGGAAACAATGTCAGTAGGTATTCATGGAGGCCTGAAAAACTTTCTGGTCAATATCTCACCAATCTCCTGTGCAGGACGGGCGAGCTTCTCCAGGGGCCACAGATGACACCATCTTGGAAAATCTGTCACTTATCGTCAGTAGAACAGGAGTGACCATTTGACATCGGTAAACCTGTTACAAAGTCCATGGGCAATGTGTGGCCATGGGCGAGGGGGAAATGGGCAATGGATGGGGTGGGTGGAACAACCCCGCAGGGGGAGCGACGAGAAGATTGGCTTGACAACATTGAGTGCATGCAAGAAACATAGTCTTTGACCTCCTTCAAAGCGATAGCACCAAAAACTGAGCTGTACCGTCGAATCGTTCTGCTGATTTCAGATGAACAAACAGACGAGAGCAAAGACAAGACTCAAGTAACTTTGGCACAAGGCGTTCGGGAACAAAAACAGCGGTACCGGTGGGCATGATGGTGGGATAGGCAGATCCTGATGGCTCCTGGACCTCCCTTTCCCACTTCAACTCGGGAACACAGACAACATGACGGCCTCAGGAATAAACTCAGGATAAACTCCCTCTTCACCGCAGATGAGATCTGGGGCTCTCTTGACTCCGGGTAGGGTGTCAGGTTTGCCATTATACTCCCGGCCTGTAAGACAGGGAGAAATTAAAATGACCAAAAACTTGCCTTGCCTGGGGTTCAGCCGTTTGCTGATTTCAGGTACTCCAAAGTCTTTATGCGTCAGTCCCACACCATAAATGGCTCCTTGTCCCTTCCAGCCAAATGTCTCCAACTCGTCAATGCCAACTTGACGGCCAGGCAAGTATCTGTTGTCTCCATGTTGTAATTCCGCTCAGCCTGTGACAGATGTCCTTGAGAAGAAGGCACATGGGTGAACACGATCATCCTCACCTCTCCTCGGCTTAACACGGCTCAACCCAGTGCTTGAGGCCATCCCACCTCCAGATAAACTGTCTTTCTGGGTCAGGATGACCGTTAGCACTGGAGTACTGAGAGTTCCTTTAACCTGTTGAAGGCCTTCTCTGCATCCTTATCCATACAAATCTTGTCTTGGAAGAGGTAAGAGCGCTCAGGGGATGTTAGCAAACCAGCTTAATTTCTAATAAACTCCTACAGATTTGCGCATCCCAGAAATCTCTGAAGTGACTTACGAATCAGTGGGGACGGCCATTCCAAGACGGCCCTTACTTTAGAGGCAATCGACAATCACTTGGCTGGGGAAATGATGAAGCCAAAAAAAGGGATGGTAGTAGTGGTGTGAAAACTCACATTTCTCTGCCTTGACGAACAATGGTTTTGCAGAAGCTCAACGAAGGAGAAACAGCTCTGACATAGTTTCCCTGTGGGTATCCAGATTTGAGAATAGATTAATATGTCATCAAGGTAGACAAACACGAATTGAACCACACCATGTCTCTTAGAACGTCATTGACCAATGGACTGAAAAACGCAGGTGGTATGTAAGTCCAACTGGCATGACCTTGTATTCATACTGGCCCGTAGGGTGTTAAAGCCGTCTTCCACATCATCCCCTTATCTGATCAGACCAAGATGATAAGCATTCCTTGATCCAGCTTAGAAAACTATCTTGGCTCCCTGAGACTGATCAAAAGCTGTGTTCATGAGTGGTAAGGGGTATCTAGTTTTAACTTGTATCTCATTTAAGGCATCTATAATCCAATGCATGGTCTTAACGAACCATCCTTTCCCAACAAAAGAAACCAGCACATGCCAGGAGAGGAAGAAAGGTTTGAATTGTCCTGCCTTTTAATGCCTCCAAACATATTTCTTCATGGCCCTGTGATCTGGACCAGACAACGAATAAAGCTTGCCTTTGGGGGGTGAACGTGCCCAGTAGCATATTAATAGCACAATCATATGGGCTGTGGGGTGGCCCAGAGCTAGGCCTTGATCTATTAAACACTTCTTTAAGGCATGGTATTCTTGAGGTACCTTGAATAAATCCGGGTATGTTTCCTCGAACCTCCATTCTCAACGCTGACTCCATAGCAGCAGACAAAAGGCAAGGCAGCGGAACATGACTCAGACCAACCCAGAATCTCTTTCTCTTCCAGTCAATTGAGGGTTGTGTTTCTGCAAACAGGAGGGCCCCTAAGACTACAGGACGTTCAGGTGAATTAATGATCATGAAAGTTACTTTTTTGATGATTACTCCAACTGTTAAGGTAATCTCCTCCGTCCCTGATGGGTGGAATTGTTCATGATGTGACCATCAGAGCTAGCACGTTTCGTGTGTCAGCTGACGGAATGAGTTTTATGCTGTTCTATTGCGAATGTTTCGTCCATGAATTCAGTGTCTGCTCCTGAATCCAATAAACACGGACCCCTGGAGAGACATGGATGAGGTTTGAAAACAAGCAGGAAACAAGAAGGAGGAGGCAGGTTAGCTGGCTTCGGCTCAGTAGAGACTCCCTTCCTCTTCTGAGCCTGTCCTTTTAATGGACATTCTGAGTTCTAAAGTCCTTTCTTTCACAATAAAAACAGAGCTGGAACTTCCTCCGACGATCTTTCTCCTTCAGGGGTAAAACTGGTCTGACCCCAACTGCATTGGCTTCACAATCATCGTTCCTCCTCAGTGAGAGAGAGTGACCGGGGCTCCTCTTTTCACGCAGGTGTGCCGGACCTGAAATGAGGGACGACCCACCTCATGTCGCTTCTCCCTCCTTCTCTCTGCCAGCAGACATCTATGCGAAGCAGCAGATTCTCGAGTGGTTTACGGGAGGAGGGTAGTCACGGGTCGCTAAACTCATCCTGATGTCTGCGTTCAGTCCTGGGCATAAATGCATAAAATTTGTGCTGCCTCATTCCAACGGCTATTCTGCGGCAGCAACATGAAAAGTCAATTTACAGGACGAGACAGGCTGATTACCCTGTTTGAGGGACAGTAAGTCTCTTGCGGCTTCACGACTTGGAAGAAACAGGGTTAAAAACTCGAATGATTCCTTGGAAAAAGTTTTCATAGAAGTTACCAGATGCAGACCTGTTATGCCATTCAGCAGTCCCCACGCTTCGCCTTCCTAGCAGCAGAGAATAACCAAAAAGCCACCTTGGCGGCCGCTCAGTGGGAAAGGATGACGGCTGAAGCTTCAAAATGGAATCTCACACTGAATTAGGAAAGCTCGACACTGGGTCTGGTCTCCCCTGAACATCCAGGCGGAGATAGGGTGGCTCCTTACCTCTGCTGTTTTGGTCTGTGTCACTTCGCGCTGTGGTTAATTTGTGACGAAGGCGGATTGGAGACAGATTGCCAGAACGTAATGTGGAAATTATTCCTCCATGCGGAACCCACCAGGGAAAGGGTTCTCATCAACGTGGATGCGCCAGGCTGTGCTGGCGTGGGGTCCATTTTTGGCCAGATTTTCTATAGAATGTGTAGAAAAAAGGCGGGAACCAAGATTCAAGCCAGACACAGAACTGAAAAGATTAAAAAGTTTATTCAGCCCCAGGAAAACGTCACTCAGGTTAAACTCCACACCGCTTCCAGGAATCAGGACTTGAATTAGTGACTTGTAGTTTCTCCAAATCTTGCAAGGATCAGAAAAGTCACTAACCTGTTCTTGTCTTGGGTTAAATTGAAACCCAGAGGGACAAAACCTCATGGGTAGAAGGGCAGGGGATCTCACAGCGCAGCGTGAGAGAGACAGGTGGACTTTGGCTGTAATCAAGGGCTAGGATGATCCAATAATCCGGACAGAAACGGGGTCAATGGATCGGAACAAGAGAGTCAGGCAAGGGGCAGGCCGGAGGCCATAAATCATGATGCAGGAACAGGGTTCAAAAACCAAATCCAAACATTCTGACAAAAGGGCAGGCAGAGGGAAAAATCCAAGAGGCAGGCAAGGCAAAACAACGATCAGTCAGGAAGGAAACGCTGGATATCTTACTCACACGAATGGCTGTCAAAAAATCTGGGCACCATCTGACTTGTCAGAGTTAGTATATGTCAGGGGAAGACCCAGTGCTTCGAAATTGCACAGATTGCACTACACTGCAGCAGTCACCAGGTGCCATCTCATCTGTGATTGCAGCCAGAGAGGGGACAGAGTTTAGAGCAGACGTGCCAGACATCATAACAGGTAGTTTAGTTGATTGTTTTTAGATGGTTGAAAGAATTTGTTAAGTTGAAATATATTTGAACTTTGAGTTGACTTATTTTTTGTTTAATAAAATCTTGTATTTTAAGAAAATTGTGTGAATTCATTCCATGTGTCTGCAGAGTTTTGCTATTCAATAATGTCAGAGCTTGGCTCACACCTTTCTATTTTGTCCTAATACCATCGCCTTTTTGGGCTGATATTCACAGGAAAACCCTTAACAGATGGAAATATTACTTGATAAAATATTAAAGTATTAATATAATAATAATTAATATCAAATAATATTTTCATATTCATTCATTTTATGGCAACTCCTGAGGTGACAAAGAAATGCAAGAGCAGACAGTTTAAACTAACCCAGAGGAGCTGCAAAGGTTGAAGCTGATTGGTTAATTTCTGATCTGTTGCAAAGCTCACTGAACAGAACCAGCATACATGAAACTCTTAACTGTATGTGTATTAAGAGGTCTGATGTGAGATATGAACTTCCCACAGATTATCCAGACAGAAATATTTTGAATTGCTTTCTTATGAACAACAAACAAACGACATACGTGGATACAATTGATGAAATGTTTTCAGAAATAATCCTGAGAGCTTGTTCTGTCCACAGAAGTGACAGTTCGTTTCTTCAAAATGAACAAACAATAATTGGTCATCATATCAAGCACATGGTTCTAATTACAATTGAAAAAAACTGAAGTGCAGGAAGGGTGAGGGGGTTCAGGGACTAATGAGTGAGTTCAGCGCTGCCATGTCCCAAACCAGCCCACTCCTTCATCCACTCAAACACACAGCCGAGGGATACATTACAATGAAATTGGAAATAATACAAACTAACCTTTGTAAAATAGATCACACCAAATCTGAAACTGTAACTTCCAAGATTTGTCAGTCACATTTGACATTAGCTGAACCCCCTTGAGATGTCAACATTAACTAACATTAATTAATATGTAGATCTGAAGTAAGTAATTAACTCACTCAACTATGGTTTAGCTAACAATAGTAAGAGCAAAGAGCCTTTTTCTCCTCCAAAAACTGATGTGAACCAATTAATAGACACTGGTGGGTTTCAGTTGAACAGCATTTCTCCTGTGTTGTAACGCCCAGAATAGCACCTGCTAGACTGTATAATAACACTTTAAAACTCTTCAAGAAGAAACAAAAATTTGTTAACTGTACACCCATGAGTAGTTGCCTACTGTTGCCTGCAGATTTAGTTAACAACCAAAAGAAAAAAATGAGAGTAATTATCAGTTCACAATCACTTGTTAATTCTGAGCAGAGTGAGAGTTTCAGCTGGGTTTTGTTGTCAGTTATTAATGTGTTAAAAACTGTGTTGATAATCATATTAATTTCTGTCCTCTTTTTATGTTTTCAGAGCAGAATTGAGAAAGCTGAACGAGAATTAAATTAATCATGAAAACCTCGGCTGCATAAAATCTACCAGCGACAGAGAAACACTCAAACTGTTACTGGATTTCTCAGAAAATGTATTTCCCAATATGTTTCAGAAAATAATCAGTTTATCTAATTTTCCAATTTCTTTGCTGTCATTAGTTGAACTGAATGTTGAATCAATTCGTAAAGAATGTTTCTTCTTATTTAATTTTCAAGAAAGTAGCAGAAACGTAACGATTTTCTGGGCAATGTGTATTGACAGGAAGGAAATGATTTGTTGTAAAAGAATTATGATTTTAACATCCGTCTCTTTCTTATCTTAGTTGCAAAATCTTTATTTTCCCCATCCTGGCAGCTTAGTGAAATAGTATGGTGAGTTTTGTTGTCATACCATGTAGGGGCAGAATTGCTCTGGGGAAAGGATGGGATATTCCTCCAGTTACAAATGTGTCTTTATTATATTAAAACCATGAAACAGAGCATCTGTTGTTATTAAAAAAAGAGGACAGGCCAGAACACATATCAAGAGAAAAAGATAACAAGGCATAGAGAAAAAGAATATAGGAGGCAAATAAGGAAACGACATCGCTAGTTACAATGATAAACAATATGTACATATTCCCGACTATAAGCCGCTACTTTTTTGACCTGCTTTGAACCATGCGGCTTATAATGAGGTGCGGCTTTTCTGTGGATTTTTCTTCACCCGCCAGGGGGCGCTTTAGCAGAAAGTGAAAAAAACGAGACAGGTGGGAAGTCAAAATTGGAAATAAAAGAAGAAAGTGCTAATTTTCACGGAAAGCAACACTGACATCGACACAGAAAAGGTATGTGACGAAGCTCTTCTGAGGCTGTTCAACTCCGACACTGAAGATGACTTTAGTGGTTTCAGTGCGCAGGAGGACGATGAATAAACTAATTCATAACTTTTCTGATTTGTTTGATCAGCACTTTCACTTTTATGCTACAGACACCATTCGGAAACTAATCAGTTCAGTTATGTTCGGTTAAACTAAAACACGGTAAATAAAAATTAGGAAAAAACATATTAAAAGTAGCTATTCTAATTCCGAACGTTTTATCTGCTGCAGCGTTTCTTCTGTATGCATGTCTGCATGTTCTTGTATGGATCTGCACACAGAAAACTAAACATGGAGATGCTACCAATGGGAAAGTGGGTTAGGAACCTCAACAAAGCCCAGAAGCAGCTCCCCCAAAGTCTGCAGCCATGGAGAAAAAACCCAGCAGAGCAGGGCAGACACATCCCCGAGACACTTCAGACAAGTTAGACAAGTTCAAGATGGTGAAAATATGATTGCAAGAATTATTGCATGGTATTACTGACTGGACTGAATATGATTAATAGTGAATCTAAACAGATAGCACACATTATATGCAAAACGGAAAAATAATAGACACCATATTCCCAAACACAAGCCTGCATTGCAAGCAGTTGTAAACAGATTTTACACACACTGTATAAAAGAGGCCCATAACTCTTTTTACTCACTGTCTGACTAAATCAGACTGAACCTTTTCTTCTTTAGGTCAGATAGAATAACCAAGTTATTATGTTTCTTCTGAATGAGAGCAATACTTTCTTTAAAGTCAGAAGTTTACATACACTGAGATTATTATGCCTTAAAACAATTAAGTAAAGTCTAGATGATGATTTCATGGCTTTGTAAGCTTCTGATCTATTTAGCTTGGATCTATTTTAAAGCAACACCTCAAACACACTGTTTCCATTCGTGACATCATGGAATAATCAAAAGAAACCTAGTAAAATATCAAACAGATGATTGTGGACTCACGCAAGTCTGGTTCATCCTTCAGTACCATTCCTAGATATCTGATGGTACCATATTAATCTGTTTAAATTGTATATGTAAGTATACAAACCATAGCCATCAATCTGTTCATGAAAGGGATGGGTTCTGTGTCTTAGAGATGAACATGTTCTGATTTAAAATTTGCATATCAGTCCTAGAACAGAAGGAAAAGACCTTTTGAAGATGCTGGCGGAAGCTGGGTCATCTGCAGTGAAATGAGTACTGTACCAACATGGGCTCCGCTCAGCGACGAAGAAACCATTACTCCAAAAGCAAAATTAAAATCCAGATTATAGTTTGCAAATCCATATAGGGACGAAGATGTTAATTTCTGAAGACACATCCTGTGGTCTGATGAAAATAACATCAAAGTGCCTGTCCATCATGATCATCATTACATTCAGAGGAAAAAGTTTGAATGTTGCAAGCCTGAGAACATCATCCCAACTGGGAATCACAGTGGTGGCAGCAGCAGCTTGTCTGCACGTCTTGCTGCATGGGGCACTGGTGCACTACACAAAATAGATAGCATGTTGAGGAAAGACCATTCTGTGGATATATTAAAGCAACATCCCAAGACATCACCCAGGAAGTTAAAGCTTGGGCTCAAATGGCTCTTCAAATGGACAATGACCCTAAGCATACAGACTCATTATGTAAAAAGTGGCTTGAGGGCAATAAATCTAATGTTTCAGAGTGGCCCACACAAAGAACTGATCTCAATCCCATAGAAGATTTGTGGGCAGAGCTGAAAATGTGTCAAGCAAGGCAGCCTACAAACCTGACTCATGAACAGCAGTTCTGTCAGGAGGAATTGTAAGAAGCTTGTGGAAGGATTCCCAAATTTTTTAACCTAAGTCATACAATTTAAAGGCAATACTAAATACTAAAGAAAAGTGGGTTAACTGAATTAGAATAAAGTAAAAAAAGAAAAAAAATGTCTTAAAATGCACGTATTATTCTTGCATTTAGGAAATAAATGTTTTTATGCTAACTAATCTATGACACCGAACATTTAGTGTAATTAAATGTAAGATAGTGAGGGAATAAACAAGGTCTTGGTTTTTATCTTTTTATCCACCGGTTTCAACTGTAGGTCTGCATCCCCCAAATGTCATGCTATGATTCACACATCAATACAGCTCCTTAATCAGATCCCACATAATTCACTTACTTTAGGCAGTAGGCTTTAGATATATTTGAAAGTTTCTTTTGTTTTAGATTTCTGGGACCTTGTAATTGGAGGCTTTGTTTTCCACAAAGCCATACCAGCGTTCCAGGTGCTGCTTCACAAATCCGGGCAAATTCAATCACACTTTTCAATTTTATTTTATTTTGGCTGCAGGTTAAATAGAACGAGACGCTGTTTTCAGTCAAAGTCAATTAGAGCCAAATGGCCATGACACACCACGCACACACGTATGCACGATTTTTGTCATTGTTGTCATGGCAACTAGCCCCAACTATTCAATGAAATGTCAAGGCATTCAGGCAACCATCCTGAACACACACTCCAGACACACCGAGGCGAGTCGTCACCTTGATGCTTTCTGTAGACATCAGCCGGCATTCATGTCAAAAAGGGACTTTCAGAGCAAAATTATGAACATTTTTTTTGCAATGAATCAAAATAATAGTTAGTGAAAACAAATACGTTTGAAGTGAAAACAACAAGGATAAACACATGATGACTCTCTAGTTAGTAAACAAATACATCATTAGTTATATATTTCAGATCAGGAACTATGAGGCATCAGTCTAAATATTCCTGCTATTAAAAACAATTTGTCCTTTTATTTTTCCTATACAATGTTTTAAGAGATGTTCTGCATATTTGATTTTTTTTACTTTTAAGGTTTACAGGTGAATTAATGTGGCTTTCCTGCAATAAACACTACAAAACGTTGAAATCCTGAGTTCTTTTAAATGAAAGTTAAAAAACAATTTTTTTAGAGTTTTGACTATTCTATTTAAACGATTAACTTTTTAATGTATTTTTCCTTTTTTATGTTTTTCATCATGTAGAGCACATTGAATGGACTTGTTGCTGAAATGTGCTGTACAAATAAGTATCCTTTGCCTTGATAGTTCACTATAATTTTCTAATATAAGTGTCATTCCAGCTCTTCGAGCTTTGCTCTAAACAAAATGTAGATCAACACATTAGTAGGGATGATGCCACCTCCTGAGAATGTGCTTACATTTGTTTGTATGTCATTAGTGGCCAGATGTTGCTGCATAACGTGGCACACAAACATAGATGCCCAACAGAGTGAAAGATGAAGGACTGGTAGTTTAAAGGAAAAGGTGGAAGAGAAGGGAAGCACATCATTATCTTAGATAATGAGGTCAATCGGATTCCTGTTTGGACCAAAATGCACAAAGTGAAGCAATCAGATGGACTTCAGAGAGTACAAAGGATTATTACTGTTTAATGCCAAGTGATTCAGACTGACTGCATTATGGTTGTTTGGAGTCATAATGTATCTCCATCCACAATAAACAATTCACAAAGAATTCATTTTGATATTGTCATTAAAGCCTGTTGCAAAGATATAATTTGAATACCTGATTTTTAGTTAAATCTATACAAAATGCCATAAAAAGTACAATCTGAAAAATCATTTTTGCACCAGTTTGACCTCAAATAAGTAAATATATCAGATAAACCTTTTTAATGTATTTATTTTATGGGGGGCATTGTGATGTTTTCTTTTCTTATGTGTCCCAGATCCCTCAAAACTGTTATAGACACACCAAACTCTATGTTAAGATATGCTTACTTTTTATTTCAAAAAACAACTTTCTGACTTTTCTATATTTTCTGATGTTTTTTGTGAAAATGCTTGGTTTCTAGCTCAATAAATGCAAGTAACAATAAATTGGACAACGTGGAGTAACACCAAAGTAGAATGACTGGCAAAAAAATGTAAGATATTATTTTAAAGTGCATGGATAGGCATGAAATAAGTGGGCAACAGCAGGAGAATAAACACTGCACATGTAGCAAAGAACAGAACATTTTGAGAAATTAAAGTAGTGACTTAAATTTACATTAAATTAAAGTGTGAAAATGCACCAGTTTAAAAAATATTTTTGGTTTTTGATAAATTCTGTTTAAACAGACTATTAAAGTTGGGGTTTTTGAGATTTTGGTTTAAGTTGAATAGTCCTATCTCTGCAATACACAATTTTATCCACTAGGAGTGTAACGGTGCACACATCTGTGGCAAGAATTTTTAGTTTGAGAATTTCTGTTTGGTAGGACTGGTGTACCGAACATAGAAAGTGTTTCTTTAAATCCGTACACATCCAGATGATTATGTAGACAAATAAGATGCAGACTTTCTGCTATGAAGCTTTTGAAATGTAGCCCATAGCTACAAAACAACATCATTAGCCTAGATGGATGAGATCTTAAGGACTCCTCACTAGCATTAAGGTTTGGTTTGGAAACTGCTACAGTCAACTAGAGATAGGATGCAGATGGAAAGGGAGGACTGAATGAAACCTTTATGCCAGCATTGCTCCACAGCAGGAAGATGTGTAGCTAGCACTCTGGTAAATTTAACAGTGACTTCAAAACCATCAATACATACAGAACCAGGATTTATTTTGTATTGTTACGCTCCTATTATCCTTCTGGATTTCCTAACCCTAACAAATTAGTTCCCCTCCCTAACCTAACCTGGAAACAGATGCTTAACCAATAAGTGATAAATAAACAGTGAGGGACTCTGAAAGAAAGAGCATTAATCCATGCAAACATTACATAAAAGTGTTTGTTTTGTTAAATGATAAAAATTGGTAACACCAATCTGGTAGCAGACAGAACAGAATTTGTGAATGGTACATGGTTAGGTGGTGATGTAATTAAACATAATCAGGATTAACAGCCTGATAAAGAGTTAATTCCACCAACCAGGGTCAAGGTTTCTTCCCTTGATAATAACAAATAATTAGTCTGTTTACATTAATGTTGTCCACATTTGACTTGATGCATCTATCCATATTGAAGATATTACTGCCATAATGGTGACACTGACACTTGTTTTTCACCCACATTGTGACATTTCTAGCTGCAGTGTATTAACACCTGGTAAAGTCAGGTAGTGTTTTCATACACCCAACCCATTTTTTAGGGGGTGTAAACAGGATCTCACGCTGCCTTTCTTTGCCTTTTCTTACAGGTTTTTCTCAGATATAGACACACTCTGACAAGGTTTTAAACTTGTAGGTTTGTAACTGTAACAAAAGAAGAACTCTGAGAGAGCATCCTCCAACAAGGCTAGTGTCCTAGTTTTTCACATGTAAAATTTAAAGTACTCTAAGTAAAAGTTAAATCTGGATAATTTAAATAATTAGCCAGTTTTCAACCACTTTAAAAAGGTTTTTAAAAATCAAAGCATTCAACATGTGGTTTGCATGAACGTTTGTAAAAGTAAAGTTTCATTATTTTTAGACAGTCTAAACCTAAAAAGGATGACTTTTACCTAAAACGCTTAAAATGAGTACTATTTTTTCTTGTAACATCAAATGTTGTTCTGTTTAAGAATGAATTGCTGCTGTAAACTGAAAGTTATAGGGTGAACTTTAGCCACTTCATGCAGAATAAAGGTTGATTAGACACACAGCAATGTTCTTATACGTTCATTGATGTACCTCCACTTCTTAATGCTAATTCCAACCGTTTGTCTCCGATTGTCAAAAAAAAAATATTGCCAAATTAAGAGTGCAGACGTTTTTAAATACCTCATAGTGAAGAAAAACCTAGTCTGAGTCCTGAATTTTAAGAACAGAAATATATTTAAGTTGCAATTTTGGCAATTTACAAAAAACAGTGCATGTTAGCCTAAAGAACAAGAGACCAAACTGCAATTAATATGGGACAAAGAAATAAATATGGTAATTGGTTACTGACTTTATCTCATGACAAGTAATAAAAGAACAAGAAGTTGTTCCAGTGTGAAAAGAGGAATTTAGCTCACAATGTTTAGGTAATTAACAATTAACATAAAGTAATGTATTATTAATCTGAGTGAACCAAACTGAGAACTACTTATGTGTAAGAGTAAATTGCAAAACACTGAAGATGGCTCACTACTATTTCTCTGATTAGAGGCATAGAAAGTAAATGTCATCAGATTTTTCTCTCTCTGGAGATAACTCACAAACCAAAGCGTTTTAAGGTGTGGGGGTTACAGGTTAGTCCTAAAATTTGCAATGCAACTGAGCTGATTGGGTGCAAATTGGACAGATTTATACAGTACAATCACAGCTTTGCACACCAAATAGGTCAGCAAAATATCATAAATGTCAAGTTTTTCCGTAGAAACTAAGATAAGGTCTATGGGTGTAACCACATGTCCAATAGGTGTAACGACACAGTCTACAGGTGCCACCACTTAGTCTATGGGTGTAACCACAAAGTCTATGGGTCTGACCACACTGTCTATAGGTGTTACCACAAAGTCTGTGGGTGTAACAGCACGGTCTATTGGTGTGACCACACATTCCATTGGCATAACCACAAAACCTATGGGCATAACCACATGATCTATAGTTGTAACCATAAAGTCTATAGGTGTAACCACATGGTCATTAGGTGTCACCATGTGCTCTGTGGACGTAACCACACAGTCTATGGACAATGATTTATCCGAAAAAATCAGGACTACTTTAATATAGGCACCTGCTTTACTGTCTCTGATAACCCCAGTGTCTATGGGTGAAACCATAAAGTTTATAGGCATAACCACACAGTTTATGGACATACCCACATGGTCTGTTGGTGTAATCAGATAGTATGTGAACCTAACTGTACAGTCTATGGGTGTAACTCTTGTGCAACACAAACAATGACATTACATTTTTTTTGTATTTCAGTAGCAAAATACAATGACCACAAAGTTTAGCTTTGGATTTACTCTTGTAACATCAATTTCAGATGGAGGTAGGACAGAAAGAGTGACTTTGAACTCACCAAGCCCAGGTATAAAGGTGTTTAGGAACAGACAAATGACAGCCACAGGGAAAGGCATTGTGGGTATTGCAGCCCGGAGAGGTCCCTTCTTCTCTCGAACCTCCACCACCACTCCTCCACCAGCTGAGGGGCCCCCAGCCATAGTTTTGGCCCTTAAATTGTCCTCTGTTTTAATGCGCCCCTGCTCTGTTCCTCCTTCTTTCTGAGCCATCTGTCTTTCCTTCTTTCTCCCTCTGTCACCTGGATGCTAATATCAAAATTAAAATAGCTGTGCTAGCTTTACAACAGCAGTTTGGCAAATCAGCGAGAAAGTTCAACTAAGGTCTAAAAACAATTAATCGACAAAAAGCTTAATTCACGGCAAATGAATTACAAATCCAACAGCTGACGTCAACAACCTATTTGTCAAAGCTAAATATATTAAAGTGTGAATGAGACATACAAAAGTTGTTAGAATTTAAAGTAAAAAGATAAATCATGAATTTCTGAGATTATTTTCCTCTCCAGACGACTTGAAAAATCTGCAGACAATATTATTTTGCCTGGTTTTCAAGAGTAAACAAAATTACTCTGAAATTCATATATCCTAAGGAGGAGGTGACTTTAAAATGATTTCCGTCTGGAAAAAAAGTCTTAAAGGAAGCAACAATTTTGCTTTCAACCAGCAAAGATATTCTGCGTTTAAGTCACTAGATGTTCTCAAAAATAGAGATGCTACCTCTTCATCAGAGGTCAGTGATATTTCTGAGCTGAGTCCTTGTCCAAAATCTTGCAGGATGATGATATCAGATTACATCTTCTCAAATTGTTGGAATGCTTTTAGAAAAATCCTGTGAAACATGTCGCTCCTTTAGGCAATTTCTTTCTTTAAAATCCGTCTGTCTTATCCACACACTCCCCTCTACAGAGAGGACAACATGAACACAGCTCTGCCTATTTTACTACATCTCCCTCACTCTCTTTCTCTCCTCTCCCTCTGCTCCTCCCTTCTCTTTCCTGCATTTAAAGAAACAGCACACCCATTCAGGTTCACATCAATGAGGTCACATTCAAAAAGCTGTTACGTGGAGCCGATCAATGAAGTTTATGCACCTATCACTTTAAGCTTTGTGCCGATTAACGTTAAAATATTTAAATGCCGTTAGTCTGTTTGTACATCAACAAGAGAGTTTCCAGAAATAAGCAAGAGATAATGGAGGTATAGGAGACACAAAGGCTCTCAGGATGAAAACAGGTCAGTGCTTGTAAAAATATATAACGTTAATTATCTAAACTATTTGCAATAATACATACAGCAATGAGAACATATTCTGAAAAAAGAAAAACAAGAACCCAGAAAAACTCTGAAAAAATGAAAAATAATGATTTTACCAAACAATCAGAACTATTACAATATAGGGTCCTGCTGTCTCTGATTCCTTGGCAAAATGCTGCCTGTTGAAATAGAGTTTGACTTTCATTTGAACAGATTTCTGAAAGGAAAAGAGCAGAGTAAGATGCAGAGGCACCAGCAACTTTGACACATTTGTTTTCTCATGTTCATCATTTTTATTACGTTGGATAAGTAAATAACAATAAGAAAGGCTTGCAACAGTGGTTCTCTAAGTTAAGGTCTTGACCTCACTGTCGGAATACTTTCCTTGCTAACGAATAGATTTGAAATTGTTCCCAATTTAGTTCAAGTTTAGTGCAGCTGATATAGCTGATCAAAGTTGTTATGCTTATTATTAAACCTAATTGTTGCCTTGTTGTTATTTTACAGTGGCTCTAAAAAAAGAATACACACCCGAATTACAATTCCAGGTTTTTGAGACCTAAAAATTTAAGGACATGATGAATAATTGTAGGCTTTTTCCACCTTCAGTGCAACATTGATCCTGTTTAACTGGAAAACAAACTAATCTCTTAAAAGATGAAACAACCTGTTTGCATTGCATATCCCTAAACAAATACTTTGTGGAAGCATCTTCTGATTCAAATTCAACTTCCAGTCTTCTTTGGTAGGAGTCTGTCAGCCTCCTACATGTTGATGTGGCGATAACTGTCCGCTGCCTAGAAAAGGTTGTCCATATTTCTTGGAGTGTAAGAACATCCCTTGTCCATAGTTCTCGTCTTGGCATTTCACAGAGTTTAGGTCAGATTTAGTTCTGGATTTTAGTTAGGTCATTCCAAAACTTTATTTATTTCTGGTGAAAATATTCCTTTGTTGAATTGCAATCATTGATATGCTAAAAATGAAATACCTCTTAATATACAGGTTTCCAGCAAACACCTATTGGACTACTATTCAAAACAGCAAACAACTGAATCCACTTCGACAAAAACCTTTGTTCCATCTGGTGAAACATAATCCCAAGCAAAATGCTGCCGCTCACTTTGTGCTTTTTTTTTTTTTTTCGCCAAACATACCTTTTAGAAATGAGGCCCAAAATTTCCAGTTTGGTTCTTTCCAACCATGACAGTCACTGACATTGTATTTATGAAAGTTTAGATAATTCTGATGCTTTTGACAGATTTCTTTACTCCCCAGTTAAAATGTTGAATAGTACAGGATATATGTCAAACTAAAGGTAGAGGGGAGTTCCTGCCTCAAGTGGAGGAGTTCAAGTATCTCGGGGTCTTGTTCACGAGTGAGGAAAGAATGGAGCGGGAGATCGACAGATGGGTCGGTGCGGCTGCCGCAGTAATGGGGGCGCTGTGGTAAAGAGAGAGCTGAGCCGAAAACGAAGCTCTCGATTTCCCAGTCGGTCTACGTTCCTACCCTCACCTATGGCCATGAACTTTGGGTCATGACCGAAAGAACGAGATCCCGGATAAAAGTGGCTGAAACGAGCTTCCTCTGTAGGGTGGTTGGGCACTCCCTTAGAGATAGGGTGACGAGCTCGGCCATCCGGGAGGGGCTCGGAGTAGAGCCGCTGCTCCTCCACATCGAGAGGAGCCAGTCGAGGTGGCTCGGGCATCTATACCGGATGCCCCCTGGACGCATTCCTCGGGAGGTGTTCCAGGCACGTCACACCGTGAGGAGGCGCAGGGGACGGCCCAGGACACGCTGGAGGGACTATGTCTCTCGGTTGGCCTGGGAACGCCTTGGGCTCCCCCGAAGAAGCTGGAGGAGGTGTCTGGGGAGAGGGACGTCTGGGCGTCTCTGCTGAGTCTGCCTCCCCCGCAAGCCGGTCCCTACGGTGGCCCTGAAGTGCAAACCACGTCAACAAGTTACTAAACACAACTACAAATTATAAAACGCAACAACATTTCAAAAAACGCAACAACATTAACTAAACACAACAACAAATCAAAAAACACAACATTAACTAAAACACAACAACTAACTAAAACACAACAATATTTAAAAAAACACAACAACATTAACTAAACGGAAAAGGGTAGGTCCCAGTGGGAAAACCCAGGAAATCTCTGATTGAATGACGCCACTTTTGGCTTTTGTACTGGAAACTAAGGCTTTAGCTTGTTTCTTGTAAACATGAATATTACTGGTGATCCAGATGTAGCTACCGCTATCCACGAACATTTTGAGTCAGGACACACATACGAGGTAATACTGGACATGCTTAGGACTAACCACGATGTTTCAGTTTGTGTGCGTACGCTGAAGACGCATTTAAAAGAAGCTGGACTGTACAGATGACGCAATTACTCACCACTTCATAAGGTGAGACATGCCATTATGACAGAGCCGAGAGGACCAGGGCAATTGTTCGGCTATCGGACCATGTGGCAAGTTCTCAAACAAAAACACAAGCTACGTGTCAAACGTGATGGGGTTATGAGACTGCTGAGACAGCTGAATCCTCAAGGAATCACCCTGAGGACTCGCAGGAGGTTTACGAGATGCACATATCACTCCATGGGGCCCCCAATTACATATGGCATGTAGATGGTTACTAAAAACAAAAGCCATTTGGCTTGGCGCTCCGGGATGTAAAATGGTTTTTCAAGAAGAATGATGTGGCGTTTTGTGGAAATACAAACCAACCTTCTGTGATTGCTCTCAATTATATAAACTGTGTTAAGAGTTTTGGAGTGATACCAATGACACTACGAACAGACCTCGGGACCGGGGAAAATGGGGACTATGGCAGCAATACAGTGTACCCTTTCGTCATGCGAAATAGTTACGGATGGTCAACAGGGGAAGCACGCATCGAGTCATGGTGGGCTTTTTTTCAGAAGGGGAAGGTGGGTAAATTTGTTTTTTGGTAGATGCAATGTACAGTGGAAGCTGATCAGCATTGATTTTATAAATTTTTTTTTTTTGCAAACTATCAGCCATATTGATTTTTGCCCCCAAAAATTACTTACCATAAGCAAATGAGTATTTTCCACTGTCTGGACAGAAGGACACCAACATTTTTTAGGCTAATTCTGTGGAATAGATGCAATATCTTGTTTTAAACACATTTCTTCATACAATACCAATATGACAAAAAGGAAAGGGGTAGACATTTCTTTAATAACGATTAAATGACCAGGAACAGAACAATTTTGAATTTAATGTATCCCCAGGTCTCATTTTGGGAGGGACTTGTTGGAGATCTAAGAGACTCCGAAACTTCAATGGAAGCCACGAACATCAATGCCTGGTGAGATTCTGCTTCAGCAGTGTTCTGCAGAAAGACCGGATAAAATACAAAGACCTCTGGACAAACACAGGATCCGACCAAGCAGACTTGCATCATGTCCTGGGGGGATTCCAAATTAACTCTATCTCTTGCCTCACAGGTAATTGATATCTTCTCAGAAAAAAATCCCCTTTTTTGCATTGCATAATAATGCAATTTTTTTATAGCACAAGTTAGTAAATTTTTTTAATCATTGTACAGGATACATTTTGTTAATTTATGAGCTGTCACTTCTGGTGCTAACTTATACACATCCATTTCCCCAGCAAAAGTCTGACATTTTAAACTTTTTGTAGTACATGTAAAAAATATCCTTCATAATTCTATTATTAATTCTATTCTGATTTTGCAGATATGGTTCAAGAGACTGTGGATTTGCTGTTGAGGAGAGGAAAACTGGATGTGTTCCCTGAGGCAAGGCAAGCGATTGAATTGTGTGGTGATCAAAACATTGAAGAATACCTACAACAGGCTGTACAACAAAGGACTACAACAGCCACAAGACTGGGAAATCGGCCACAGAACTGTATTTATTGCTCAAAGACACACCCTTTTTAGACAAACTACCTGAAACCAAGTTTTTAATCTTTTGGTTTTCTGTTCCTTCTACTAAAATGAAAAGGATACTTTATTCAGAACATACAAAAAAACAAGTGGATTAAAAACTTTAAAAATTTTAACTGTGTATTCATCAAAAAACCCTGAAGTCAGACTTAACACTTCACATGGTGAAAAAAACTCTGTAGCAACATGTCCAGCATTTGTTTTAACTTGCCTATACTGTAAACTATTTAGCTCTGAGAACCAAAAAAAAGCAAAAAATTTTTAGCAAAATAGTAAAAGGCTTTTTTGCATACAATGTGTTAAACAATAGTACCTTACAGTGGAGAAAAGCCAACAGCATCTGAAACTAGACTGGCCGGGAATCAGTCACTGACATTTGACCTTTGAGATTTAAAATAACAGCAGAATCCTGGGAGCATTCTGGATCCCAAAGTCCATGTTTGCCTTAAAAACAATGCATGATTCCAAAAGTGGCAGCTTCAGTGTATTTGCACAGGTGTTTTCAACTGGAAAAGGGGAATTACTTAAAAACCCGAGGCATGGAGGTCGCATTATTATTATTAGACCTGTAGCAAATATCAACAGCTCTTCCAGAGATACAGCCGTAATTTTTTCTGAAAGAAGGTAAACGTAGTTGTTGGACTCTGCATTTAGGCCAATTAATTTTCTTATTTCTGCATTCCTGTCATTATAACAAAAAAAAATTCTAAGCATAACACATTTTTTAATGATAACACAATCTGTCCATGCAAACTTTCAGAGTCAAGGAGATAATCTGCCCAAAAGCCCAGTGTTTTGACCTCCTTCTGCCGCCTGTTGCTTCCTGCTGGGCTGAGATCTGGTCTGAACATGGTCTCCAAGTCTGAAGCCTACAGGGCCTTGGCAGAGAAGCATAAGACTGGGGACAGAACACTGGAATGCTGCTGCAATGCATGGAGGAAACCAAAACTTGCCAGTCCATCTTTGAATCTGTTAAGGATAAATGCATAAACAGTGTTGTATTTGATTTATACCATAGATATGAACTATTCCATATCGGTCAATGTCTGTAAATGCCAATGAGAGTTTTAGTTTATATATATTTGGACTAATTTTAAATGAATAGCGTCACACAACAAGTAAAAGCTCAGGTTATGTAGGGGCCACTCATATGCAAAACCATTCACAGTGCTCAGAAATCTTTAGTAAAAGCAAAAAAACATAAAAAGTAAATTATGATTTAGCATTTCTTTAAATAATGTTTTCACCCTGCAAAAAACCAAGTTTGTCATATAGGCATTTTTTTTTAGAAATCCCTTAAAAGTAATAATGTAGCATGAATGATTCTAAAGACCTTCTAAGTTCTGGTGACAGACAGCTTTTATACATACTTTTTTGTGGGTTACAAGTGGGGGAAATTAAAATTTGGAAGTTAATTTTTTTTTTCTCATCTTAAAATTTAAATTTTTCATAATAAAAAGTTCTCATGATATCAGTGGCTGCTGAAAAAACTGGCATGCTTATGTAATAATTAATTAAGTAATAGGCTTAGAACCGTGAATTAGTTTTAAAAAATTTTCAGCCATTAATGGCAGACAGGTTTTTTTACTTACCTTGAATGGCACTGTGGTTTCTGTCAATGATGTGCCATTTAAGATACTCCTCCACAAAAGCTTGCTTCTCACATGTCTTCACACCTCTGAGGCATCCAGCAGTTTGGGAACATGGTTTTTGTTTTGCAAAAAATTACTTTTTGCAGAGATTCCTCTGATTCTGCTTCAGGACCTATGAAAATTTTATTGTAAAGGAAAACTACCAAAATATCAAATTTGACAACTTAGACAAGTACAGGATTAAAATTATTCCATTTGTGGCTTTTACATTTGTTGAGAGAGGGCGAAATATGTCCTTTCAAAACCGAAATAATAATTTCAACCATAATCTTTATCTGAACGGCAAAATAATCTCCACTTGTCCTGCAGTAAATCTGTTCCCTGAGCCTAGGTTATTTCCTACCTGTTGTAGAACTTTCCCTATCTCCTCATCTTTCAACTTAATGCCAACTTAATGTTGTTGTGTTTTAGTTAATGTTGTTATGTTTTTTGAAATGTTGTTGTGTTTTTTGATTTGTTGTTGTGTTTTAGTTAATGTTGTTGTGTTTTTTGAAATGTTGTTGTGTTTAGTTAATGTTGTTGCGTTTTTTGAAATGTTGTGTTTTTTGAAATGTTGCGTTTTTTGAAATGTTGTGTTTTAGTTAATGTTGTTGTGTTTTTTGAAATGTTGTTGTGTTTAGTTAATGTTGTTGCGTTTTTTGAAATGTTGTTGTGTTTTTTGAAATGTTGTTGTGTTTTTTGATTTGTTGTTGTGTTTAGTTAATGTTGTTGCGTTTTCTGAAATGTTGTTGCATTTTATAATTTGTAGTTGTGTTTAGTAACTTGTTGATGTGGTTTGCACTTCAGGGCCACCGTAGGTCCCGGATAAAGCGGAAGACGACAAGTACGAGTACGAGTGAAGGTGGAAAAGGTTAAGAATTGATTTATTGTGGTCCTAACTAAAGGTTTCAAAAACATTGCCTTTTAACAAGGGGTGCCCACTTTTGAGAGCAATATAAAATTATTGCCTCAAAACTAATTGGGCCCAGTGGCAGTTCTTGCATGAATTAGCGAGCCCCTCATTCTGCTATCCCTCAAGCAATCAAAAAGCAGAAAATCAAATAACTTGTGGGTCTGGATAAAATGCATGGCAATCCACCAAAAACCACATAAAATAGTCTTGCTATTCTAATCAGTCAGCAGGAGGCGCCAATTCTTCATTGACAGCACATGCATTTAAAAGCAATAGAAAACTTGTTCAAGGCACCACTGACAAATAAGTTATATTTTTTTTTTATCTGGGGTGTTTCTAATGCTGCCCTGGGCTATTGCCCATTGGGCCCATATGAGTGGCTTTCCTGATGAAGCCATGGGTAAAGACAACAGGCAGGAGGAGTAAAACTATGAGACAGAAAAGTGTGAGAGGGAAAAGAAAGAGGAAAAGAGATGGCTGGGCGGTCAGGACAAAGTATGACACCGAAAGGTGACGGCCGAGGTTAATATCTCAGTAATTATTCATGCATCCATTCTACCACATATAAGACACATGTCTCTGTCTCCTTGTGACTCCTTGTAACTCTATATTCGAGTTTAATTTTTTACCTCGCTTTTTCACCTTCTCATCTGCCACCCTAAGCTCTATTTAAACATGAGTAGCTAATAAAGTGGAAATCATCTCAGCCCTGGAATTAGTCTCAGGCTTTGTCCGTCTCATCATCTTCATCTCCTTCCCCCTCTCTCTCTCATCTCTGTTTGGTTTCCAAGCAACGAGGAAGCTGTAGGTAATTATACAGAAGATATCGATCTTGAGTTTTTGGTTGTCCCTCTCGTCTCTCTTTCTCACTTCCCTCCTATAATTTCACTTTGATTCCCAATCTTAATTTTCCTTAATCGTTAAAAGACATTCAACACATGGAGGTTTTGCTTCTTTTTTTGTTATGCAAATCATCATGGGGCTCTAAACTATCTGGACTCCACCTATGTTCGATTGCTGAGCTAAAGCCAAGCGATGCGTGTTATTATGATAATGGGTTGGTAAAAGTCATACAATAATTGTTACATTAACGCTCTGATCATAACGTTTTAGAAACTGAGGTATGACCACAGTGATTTACAGTGTAATTACCCTGCAAGCATCCTAACAAGCTTTTAATTGCAAGCCATGCATGAGTGTGTTTGTGTATCTGCTCCTTTTGACTTCCTCCTTGTATTGCTGAGAACACACAAAGACACACCACCACCACCCTCTCTGGTCCACACGAGATCTAATTTATGTTGATCCCATCTGTCAGGAAAAGCTGACATCACATGCCGGTTATTTTTACATGTGTGCACGACGACAACTGTAGCCATCACAAATGATTTTCTTTTCCCGTTTTGTCTGTATCTTATGGTTGGACTCACTGTTTTTCTTTTTTTTTGTTTGGCTTTTTTATTCCACCTTGTTGCCCAAATGAATTCCCTGTTCAAGTGTAATACAGCAGGTTGCTTTTATTTCTGCTTCTAATGAACAAGCATTCATTTATTGCGAGGATAAAACAGTACAAACCTTCATTAAAGGGACATATTACATATGCTCAGGTTTCTCAGTCCAAGACCTCTGATTTACTAATTTGTGGCTGTAGTTGAATGAAATCTCTACAAAAAAAAGTTAACCTCACAACACTAACTTTGACAGGGTTAAGGTTTAATTGTGTTCTGTGATTTCTGAAAAATTGTGAAGCGCTACAGTGTTTTGCAAAAGTGTTTATGCTACTTGCACTTTTTTACATGTCATGTTACAACAACCAAAACTTTTGATTTTATTTAAATCTTCAAAAAGGTAGAGGATAATTGTGGGCTTGAAGTAAATTGATAAATAATTTTTAAATGTTTTTACAAATAAAAGCCTGTGATGTCAGGCCTGCATCAATCCCCCCTTAATCTCATATCCCTAAATAAAATCCAGTGCAGCCCCGGTGCCTTGGATCTTTCCAACTCCTCAATTGGATTTAGGTCTGGACTTTGACTGGGCCATTCTAAACACATTAATAGGCTTTGATTAAAATCAAGTTTTAGCTGTAGGTCGCAGGCTTTTTGTCCTTCTGAAAGATGAACCTCTGCCCAAGTCTGTAGAGTTTTGCTGCCTCTTACCAGCTTTCTTTCTGCCAACCCTGACAAGCTTTCATGATCCTGTTGTGGAAAAGCTCCCTCATATTATAAAGCTGCAGTCAACATGTTTCCCTGTGGAGATGGTGAGCTCATAGTGTTTTGCATGTAAGCCAAAAAGTTTAAATGGAGTTTAACGAAAATTCAGAATGAAAGACTCACCCTCGCCGTCTCACCGTCCAATGACTTCCCTGTGCGTCTCCTGGCCTTCCAATCAGCATCCTGTCCGCCTGATTCATCATCCAATCGCCTTCCGACGCCTTGTTTTTAAAGGACCTTCGGCCGTGTTCCTCCTCGCTTGTCAGCTGAGCTCATCCCTCCTCCACCCCACCTCCACCATCTTCCTTCCCATCTACTCCTGGCTTCCTCGCTCCCTGGCCGCCAATCCACCACCAGTGTCGGATCAGGGGGAAGACATCTCTAAATATAAGCTTTACAATGTTCATCCTACTCATATCATTCTCAACATTCATGTCTTCCTCCCAGGTCCGAGCGCCAAAGATATAATTATGTAATTTCACATCATTAAAACTTTTCTAATTGCCGACCCTCTCTTTGTGAGTCTTTTCAGATTGAATTGTTGTCTCAACTGGACTTTATTATCTCAAACATCATCGTCTCAAGGCACTTCACAAAAGTCAGGTACATACATTCCAATATATATATATGTATATATGTATATATATTTTGCCTGTGTGTTCTGTTTGTATTATCCTAAACAATTGAATTAAAAAACAAACTGATATTCATGGTTTTAACACTGTGATTGTATTTAACCACTTAATATGTCCTTTGAATGTTCTCAGTAAATAACATGATTCATAACTTATTGGGAAATATTTTATACAGATCTGTTCTTACACAGCTGACATTTCTGACCAACAATAGTAGCTGTAAAAAAAAAATAAAAAACCCCGGCGCCGGCTTCTGCTTCGTCCTAATTTCCTTCTGCCACAGGTAGGTCATGCTACTGAGCTGCTCGGTTTTATGTAAATTTATTAGGAAACCTCTGAGAATCATCTCAGTCGAGCTTTCTAAACACAATAAATCCAACATAAGAGCCATGTTAGCTTTGACCTTAATACGAAAAACATTCACGTTCTTCCTAATATATCAAACATTCTGTGTTTAGATAGAATCATCACAATTTAGAACAAGAGGCACTCAAGCCTTTCCATCTCTCTTCGGTTTTCAAACTAATTACTATGTAAGTCCATACAGCAGCCAGTGAAGCTTCTTTCCATAGCTTGCATTGGAGAATGAGTGTAGCATAAAAATAAAAAACTGGGTCTAAAATCTGTTCTGACATAATGTCAGTGCTCTGATATCTGCTGAGGTTAAGTCCAGGACTTGAAATCGATTTTTTTTACTATTTGTTATTTTGTTTTTATTTATGAGAATAGGTTTTTAGTTGCGTGTAAAGCACTCAGCCCATCAAACAGGGTTTTATTACAGATTTGTCCATTAAAATCTCCATAAAATGATCCTATTTAGCTGCTGCTGATTGAAGTGCATTTGGAAATGAGATTAAAAAAAGCTCTCATTATGATGCTGTTTGCTCTGACCAATATAAACCTATTTGTGGAACTGATTTGAAAAATCGTGCAAGATGAAAGAGAGACCCCTGTTGCAAAGAAGCTGCAAACACATGCAGAGTTGTTAAAGGTATGATGACTCAACAACAAAAAACAGAGATGAAATCCCTCATGCACGTTTTTCCAGACACCAAAATTTTTTTACCCCTAAAAAATGTTTTGTAGGTCACACTCAAACCTTTGTGGCTCAGATAAGAACTTCCTTTGGTTTCATCAACCAGAAACCACAGGAACTTTGGTGCTTTATATGATTTGAATGAGAACAACAAGAGAGAGTTTGACTCTTTCTGAACATAAAAGGAAATATATATCCCAATGAAACCGTGACATTTGTTATTAAACAAGCTTCCAGTTTGGTTTAGACAGTTGCCTTCTATGAGACCAGATGGTAATGGATCGGAAGTTGTTCCTTTCCACTGTTGCGACATACTTGCTTAGCATGAGGGATTTCATTTAGCTGGGCTTCCTTAGATAGATCACGTTTTACCAACTGGCATAATAAACTGAATTCAGCCGCACAGTGTTTGAAATTAAATGGAACTGGATAGTGTGAGATTACATTTGAAACAGTCCATATAATTGGATTGATTTGAATATATATCTCTGGGTATGAATTGGTCCTGATCGTCAGGTAAAGCGCCTTGAGATGACGTTTGTTAAGTAATTACCGATATGTAAATCAACTGAATAAAATTTGATGATCCTTATGATTCTTTTATTTTTGTTGGTTTCAGCTAATTTCAGTCTTTTTCCTTTCCCTTGTATAGCACCTATAGGCCAAGAAAAAACTTTAATAAAAAAGATTGTACGTTTTGCATTTTCAGTTTCTACATACTGATTTTAGATTTTAATGTAATAAAGCCCATGCATTTACAAAAAAGCTAGAAATACAAATCATTAAATTAATTTTTGCATTTATTGAAACATATGTATAAAAATCTCAGTGTACAGGTAGAGAGAGCTTAAGGTAAATGTTTCCACCAGCACTTCAGCTTGGCTCAGTGAGCTTTGAGAGGTCAGGGTAGATAGGGCTACTGGGATGCTGTGGTGGTGGAGTTGCTCACTCCTTTGTTCTGCTTCCTCTCTTGGTCTTTAATGATGTCCTTCACCCACTGCTGAGACGTGTCGGCACAGAATTCGTTACCATTTTTCATTGTAAAACTGCAACAGAGACGAGGAAACAAAAAAACAGTTTATTTACTAACTATGAACAGTAGTTTTACTTCACTTTAACCCTGTTGAATTCATTTCCTGTGGTTTGTTAAAAGTCAAGTAAATCCTGAAAACTATAAAACAAATTCTTTTATTTTTCATAAAGTACAAAAAAAATTAAACACCATTTGGAATTAACTAAAAAACATATTAGGATCTTAGGACACTTACAGAACACCTTCCATGGGACACAGAGACTCTGTGCGTCTGAAGTTCACCACCCGTTTCTTTGGCAGTGCTTTGGGAATGAACTTGAAGCAGCATTCATCTGGGCCAAAGTTGTCTAAAAAGGCGGAAATAAGAAAAAAATAACTGGCATGGAACAAAAACTAAAAACAATTTCTTTGTGTTTTTCCATCATCAGAGTATACCACCTGGACAACTACTGCAGTCATGATCAACACACACTGAGATACATTCGTCATTTAAAAAAATATTCAGCTATGATTAGATAGATAGATTAGTTACCAAGTTGTTTACAAATGCTGACAGATTTTATAAAAAAAAAATCTTACAGGCATATGTCTGAAGAACGAGAGATGAGAGCAGCAAGAGGCAGATCGCCAGAACGAAGGGGCTCTTCATCATCACCATGTTTGTCTGTTGTCTCTTAGGCTTGCTTGCAGGTCCAGCTGAGTTGTCTGTCTGTCTGCAACTCTCTGAGTCCCTTTTTATTGAGCTGTGTCTAACATGAATGTGTATGTGCAGGAGAACAGGTTCCATGACAAAACACTACCTCCAAAAAAAACACAACCTGCGGTCATGTGGTCAATGTTTCTCAAAAGGGAAAAAGCATGATGGTAAAGAAGGGGGGAGGGTGAAGTACTGCTGTGGTTTTCAGGCAGGTTCTTTGAAACTGAGAACATCTCGTTGCTTACTCAGTTTCTGGAATGTTTTTGTATGTGTGAATGCATTTTATGCTTATGCATTTGCATGTGTGTGCAATGTGCAGATGCACGGTGGTTTGCATCTTCCCCACCTGTTACTATTCACATGCAATTTTAATGATTGGCTTTCAACCAAGGTGAACTTCAATGTCAAAGAAAGAAACAAGGTCGATTTGAACGAAAAGTATTAGCCTCGAATAACAACAGTTTCTTTGGACTGGCTGGACCACTCTAAAACTTTAGTATTACTTTCAATAAGAAGAAACATGTTTGTAAAATGAAAACCTAAATCTGCCATTCAGAGACGGTATTTAAGGTGTGCTTCTAATCATTGTCCTGCTTCATAACCCGAGTGAGCTTGAGTTTAAGGTCTCAAACTGATCTCCAAAGATGTCCTTCATGATTTTCTGGTAGGGATCAGCATTCAAGATTCCAATGTGTGTGTCACTGTGGTTCCCTGTGGTCCCAGAGCCTCAGAAATAGCTCTGTAACTCTCTCCAGACTGACAGATGCCAATCTGTTTATCATCTGTCCCTCAATTTGTTGGGATCGGGCATTGAGCTTCAGTTAAACACAATGCAACTTATCTGCAATGCAACTAAAATTTTAGTATAATGAATTACATTTTGTGTTTGGAATGTGACAAAATGTTAAAAACTTAACGGTGCATTAACTAGTTTCACTAGTTCATTACTGTCTTCTTCATGCATTAAGAGTGCTTTGAGGAGATGCTTAATGTGGAATAAAAATATTTCAGGGTATTTCATAAGAGGATATGCTGCATTGCTTTTTTTCACCACACTGTGTGGTGAAAAATATTTTAACAGGTTTGAACAGAGAGATGACAGGACGTGATGGGCCGGTGGTAGAAAGTCTGTGGTTTATCAGCCAACACAACTTAAATTTCTATTGCTAAGTAGGTCATGCTCAGGTATAAGCATGATTTACCTCTATGAGTTTTGAGGAGATTTGACAGGTGAGGTGATATATCTCAAATTATTCTCAAATTTAAATTATTTTTCCAACATTTAAAGGTCCTCATTATGATCAAACTCTGTCATATCTCAAAAATCCCAGAGTTCTATGTTATCTCAACAAATAACTTTATATTTAGACTGCTGATTGCTTGAGTTTCAGTAAAAATAATGAGAGCCTACACCCACTGGATTTTTTTTTGTTAGTACCAGCTTCCAGTTTGGGTCAGGTGTGTAATCACCTTCCCTACCTTTCACCCTGTACAGTTAAAAGATGACCCTAAGATTTCACTTTGGTTACCTTGGCTTAATCTGAGGCCACAGGGGGATGCCCCATGATGTTTTGATCATCTATTCGCTCGCTTGACTTTCCGTGTATGTAGGTAATTGCCATTTCTACCTTCCTGTTCTTTCTCAACCTCAAGGGTAGACGGTCGCCCGTCTTGACAAACCTTTAAGCTCTGCTTTTTATTTGCCGCTGCCGTCTGCTCCATGGAATTAAATCACTTTAGAGTATAGATTCAAATGAAATTTGGTTATTAAAAAGCAGATATCCTCAGAACATATTCACCCTCTACCACATACTCAAAATATGTTTATACTGAGTGTGTATTTGAAATTTGAAATGCTTTAAATAATGTTTATATGCATTTATTGACACCCTGGTAAAGATGTGAAAAAAGCGTTGTCTTTTATTGTAGTAGCATAAATTCACACTGAAACATAAAGAAAACTGTAGATTTGAGTATATTTATTTGGTGCAGAAAAGTCCCATGTTAAAAAATAATTGATTTTAACAAAATCACTGATGGCACAATTACTGGTACCACTTGGTCTAGGGATCTTGCTAGGCCACCTGAGTTAAAGTTGTCTGTAGTGTTAGCACTTCATGGGGGCTGGGCCCTATAAGAACAAATGTTGTTTTTGGGGAAAGAAGCGAAAGTTTAAGGCGAAGGTGTTAATTGAGTTTAGGTTAGGTTAGGAGTCAAGGTTAGGCCACAGAAGTGAATGGAAAACGAACGGAAGTCAATGCAAAGTCCTTGTAACAATAAAAAGACATAATATATATGTGTGTGTGTGTGTGTGTGTCTACTGGTCCTTTTTTAAAATTACTGTCAGATTGTCTTGTTTGCTGTGAACCAAAGGCAATTTTCCACTCTGCTGTTTCTTTGCTTTGTCCCCTACATATAAAGCTCTTCATGACACGGGGACATGTCACGAATCGCTCTCTTCTTGCCATGCTTCAATAAAGTCCCCAAATTTGTGGGGTGGTGGTTGGCTGATAGGTGTACTGGATCTCTCCAGCTCTTTCAGAGTGACCATGGTACTTCTTTGATTAACCCTCTCATTGTCTAAATTGTCATTTTAGGTAGACAGCACTTTCTTGGTACATTTGGATTCATTTTTTGATGATGAATTCAGATTTGAACCATGAGGTGTTTAAAGCTTGGGACTGTGTTTTAAAATCTGGTCCTGCTTTAAACCTCCTCATATCTTTCTCCATAAACTGTCTGTTGTGCTCCTTGGTCTTTGTGATGACATTTGTTCGGCAGTGCTCTCTAACAAACCTCCGAGGCCTTTACAGAACACATACACAAGTTATTTGCCATGGGTTAAAAATTCGTTATGAGTAGAGTTACGTTATAAAGCGCAGAAACTGTAGTGCTGATGTGTAGTTTTAGTTGTGAGTAAAGTGATCAAGGTTTAATCGCAGGAGAAGAACGATTAATTTTAAAGGGTCTTTTACTGAAGAAAGCACATAAGGATGATTATTTTATCAACTTTCTCCTTATTCCTTGTCGATTTTAACTTGAATGTTGTTTAAGAAAAACGTTTAATCAAATTATTAGTGCGTTTTTATTTAAGACTATCAGACTATCACGAAAACACATCCCTTTTCTTTTCTGACAAACCTGTAGAGACCAAAAAAAAAACCTAAAAAAAAAAAAAACAGTCAGAGGCTGAGTTCAGCATAAATTTCTCATCTGCATACTCAAACTGAAACCTGTGGCTTGTTACACAGGCAGGGGTACAATGTACGAACATGCTTGTATAAAGACCAGCAAAGTCAATGCAAAATTCAGCTATGTACAATACAGTAGGCCTTACTAAGAGGCAGAGGCAGCTCGGCTGACATTTAGTTAAGCAAGTAGGCTGTAGGGGCAAAACCAGTGACTAAAAAAACCCTGTGTCCTTAACCCTGGCTCTAAAATTAAACAGGTATAAAATATACACAACACTGATAAAATGAGTAGGAACAGGTTCTAAAGTAATAAAATAAATGATGTGAGGCTTTGCAAATCTTTATAAATTAAAGTGTTGCTTCTAGTTTGGAACAGAGGTAATAAATAAAGTAATAGTTTGAAGAAATCATGGAATTTAAACTAGCATGACCCTGCACAAGGGAACTAAGATTTGATGGAAAGTGTGAAATGGAAACTCTGCTTGAGGGTTAGAGAGAAGGCCAAGTGGTGTAATTCAGTATCACAGATCAGCAAATTCCCACCACAAAATTTACCATCGTACTCGCTTACCTTTACTCTGAGAATTTTTTTTTCAAAGTTTACCTAGGAAGAACGATGGTTAGAAATTCGGAGAACTGAATTTTACATCATGTCTCAATAAAATTCTTAACCTAATGCATAAACATGTAATTTCACTCATTATCTAATAAGGCCCCATGATTCATTAACATGAACTCTTGTGGTGTATGTAGCGGCTACCAGACACCGAATGAAGACTCCAGGAAGTTATCTCTCATAGCAAAGAAAAAAGTCTATTGATTGTTGCAAATTTACAGTTGAATGCAGATATTTAAACACACTGTAATACAAGACAAAAAAACATCTCCTTGTCTGATCTTAAATAAGACTAAATGTTTCCTGTTTTATGTTAATTAGGATAACCAAAATTATTTATATTTGCTAATAGGCAGAAAATTGAGAGAATGCTTGACTTTATTTAAATTCAGACATTTACATACACTTAGATTACTAATGCTTAGAACAATTTTAAGACAGCCCAGATAGTGATATCATGACTTTGTAAAATTTTCAAAGGTTCCTTCTTCACTGAGGTAAATGGAAGCACACCTGTGGATGTACAGGGGTTGGACAATGAAACTGAAACACCTGTCATTTTAGTGTGGGAGGTTTCATGGCTAAATTGGACCAGCCTGGTAGCCAGTCTTCATTGATTGCACATTGCACCAGTAAGAGCAGAGTGTGAAGGTTCAATTAGCAGGATAAGAGCACAGTTTTGCTCAAAATATTGAAATGCACACAACATTATGGGTGACATACCAGAGTTCAAAAGAGGACAAATTGTTGGTGCACGTCTTGCTGGCGCATCTGTGACCAAGACAGCAAGTCTTTGTGATGTATCAAGAGCCACGGTATCCAGGGTGATGTCAGCATACCACCAAGAAGGACGAACCACATCCAACAGGATTAACTGTGGACGCAAGAAGTTGTCTGAAAGGGATGTTCGGGTGCTAACCCAGATTGTATCCAAAAAACATAAAACCACGGCTGCCCAAATCACGGCAGAATTAAATGTGCACCTCAACTCTCCTGTTTCCACCAGAACTGTCCGTCGGGAGCTCCACAGGGTTAATATACACGGCCGGGCTGCTATAGCCAAACCTTTGGTCACTCATGCCAATGCCAAACGTTGGTTTCAATGGTGGAAGGAGTGCAAATCTTGGGCTGAGGACAATGTGAAACATGTATTGTTCTCTGATGAGTCCACCTTTACTGTTTTCCCCACATCCGGGAGAGTTACGGTGTGGAGAAGCCCCAAAGAAGCGTACCACCCAGACTGTTGCATGCCCAGAGTGAAGCATGGGGGTGGATCAGTGATGGTTTGGGCTGCCATATCATGCCATTCCCTTGGCCCAATACTTGTGCTAGATGGGCGCGTCACTGCCAAGGACTACCGAACCATTCTTGAGGACCATGTGCATCCAATGGTTCAAACATTGTATCCTGAAGGCGATGCCGTGTATCAGGATGACAATGCACCAATACACACAGCAAGACTGGTGAAAGATTGGTTTGATGAACATGAACGTGAAGTTGAACATCTCCCATGGCCTGCACAGTCACCAGATCTAAATATTATTGAGCCACTTTGGGGTGTTTTGGAGGAGCGAGTCAGTAAACGTTTTCCTCCACCACGATCACGTAGTGACCTGGCCACTATCCTGCAAGAAGAATGGCTTAAAATCCCTCTGAACACTGTGCAGGACTTGTATATGTCATTCCCAAGACGAATTGACGCTGTATTGGCTGCAAAAGGA
The DNA here is from genome assembly GCA_036173005.1 of Crenichthys baileyi. Classification (NCBI taxonomy): domain Eukaryota; kingdom Metazoa; phylum Chordata; class Actinopteri; order Cyprinodontiformes; family Goodeidae; genus Crenichthys; species Crenichthys baileyi. Next base: position 835,374 of record JAHHUM010002042.1, read on the forward strand.
GGCCCTACACCATACTAATAAATTACTGTGGTCTAAAACCAGGTGTTTCAGTTTCATTGTCCAACCCCTGTATATTAAGGCTTTCTTGTGTGACATTTTAGTTAGTTAAGTACATTTAATCAAGGAGAGAAGTTAAGACAATGTTACATAATAAAACATGCAACTGTGGTTTTGTATAAACGATTTCTAGCTGAAAGGTAATTTGCAAACCAAATCCTTGTTGGGACATTTTTTTAAATACAGTAAAACAGAACTAAGCAATCCACACACACACACACACACACACACCCACACACACACACATCGGCTCAGAGTAACTATAACTAATGACAGAAGAAGAACATGGAGATGCATGTTAGACATATTATCCAGCAGCAACAACAGAGACTGGTTTACATCAGTGTTTACAGAATTGTTTTTGTTTCAACCATTGTTTCACCTGAGAATTAAAAAATCTCAAAGCCATTTACATTTTTATTGCTGATGGTAAACTGTTCCAAATTTGAGGACCTCTAAATGAGAACAAGGATTGACCGAATTATGTTTTGTATTTCGGTGGTTTGCAGTCTCCATTAACTGCTCCTCTTGTTGCAACTTCTGTGTTACTGGCTTTTAGAATCATTATGCTCACCAACTCTTGGACAAGGCCATTGATGCATTTAAACGTCAACTTTAAAAAAAAATAAAAATTTAAACATTGTCAAAGCTTAAGAAATTGTATTTGTCTAGTATTTTACAGTGATGCCATTTCATTGTTTTTTGATTTAGATCCAGCTGGGCAGCTTTTGCAGATAAAGACGATCTTTTAAGACAAAAACAGTTCATGTTTGTCTTGATAGCTCTTGACACTTTCTGGATGTGAGTCTCAAAGTCAAGATGGGAACCCAGAATGACACCCTGGTATTCAAACTCAGCCACTTTTTGGATATCTTTCTGATCGATCACGATGGAGAAGTTATTACAGACTTTATGTCGAACTGAGAAACACATTGAGATTGTTTTGTTGTAGTTCAAAGTCAAAAGGTGATTCTTAAGCCACTGAGACACTCCCACCATCTCTCTGTTCAGTAGCTCTGTTGCCAGTGGTGGAGTCTTTGTAGATACATACCTGATGGCATCATCTGCATACATCTGACATTGGACATCTTGACAGCTGTAGTAGTGATGTGACATTCATGAACGAATTGATTCTTTTGAACATCTCCTTACCCTAAACGATAGGATTCAAGTCTTAGTTAGTGAGAGCTGTTCTTTGTTTTGTATTACTTTACTTGCTAATATTGTTACTTTTTTAATTGAATTGAATTTTAAATGATGTTATATTAGTTAGGCGATTAAATATGAAAACTGAAAGCTGGTAGGTACGAGCATACAGCGCACATGCTCATAGTAGCCTAGGGTGTGTGGCGCTGCGACGGTGATGCAGGCAGTGGGAGAGAGGAGGAGGACGATCACAGTGTGCTCTTTGCTTAAAGTCAAAACAATGAGTGGCGCATTCACCATTAGTGAGTTGCCTTAATAGTTATATTCAATAGTGTAGGAGAGGATTTTTATTTCCGCCAAAGCAACTCAAGTGCAAGTTTTTCTCTTCTATTTTCTTTTATTTTGCTTTGTTTATTTTGTTTCTATATTACATGCAGCATTAAAAAGCACACAAAACTTGTGAAGAACCACATGTTTTGATGTTTTATACTTCATTTTATGGAAAATATATATATAAAGATTTTAGCTTTAGTAAATTTCAGGAACACATGCTGGGTTTCCCAAAAATGTATATATTTAACATTATATAAAGGGTGAAATTGCTTGTTCTTCGAAATATGCACCTTTTCAAAAACGGATAATGTTAACGGTTGTTTTGAACGGCTCTTTGAAAGGAACAGATTCCGAAGGTTCGCTTCCCTTCAAAGAGCTATAAGTCCCATATACCTGGAAGTCACTGATGTATAAACAGAAAGCAGCATCCCAGAAATGGAACCCTGTGGAGCTCCCATTATGCAACTTAGAAAGCCTGATTTCATTCCAGTGATTTTTACGCACAGTTCTCTACTTTTAAGATATGAACTAATAGCTATCCAGGAAGAGCTGAATTTGTTAAGGCTATGTAGGAGCATCTCATGATTCAATGTATCAAAGGCTTTTTTTTCAGATCCAGGAACATTACTCCAACTACTTTACCATCATCTAAAGAACTTTTAATGTTATCTGTGAGGTAGGAGGTAGCCAATTCTGTTGTATAACTTGAGCGAAACCCAAACTGTACCGGATGAAGAAGCTGACATTTTTCCAGGAAACTAATTAGCTGGTCTGCCACAGGTTTATTGCTGTGTAACCAAAGAGAAGAGCTCATACGTTCTGAATGCTCAATCAGTTCAGTAAAACAAGCTGCTTTTGGTTTTCTTATTGAACTTACCACGCTTAGTACCCAGAGATTTTTTTAATGCAAAATCCCTCTTTTTCATGAACTGTTATTATTCAGTGCAGACTTTTTTGGTTACTTTTAATTGGCTTTGTAAGTTTTGTTTTATTGTCTTAAGAAATTCTGTAAAAATGTTACAGCAGGTATTGCGGTCAAGTGCTTGTAAAGTCAAGTCATAGTCCATATTCTGTATTTCATTGTCAAAATGCTTAATCTCGCCATTTCTGATCCCAGTGTGTTAAACATAAGTGTCTGATACATTTTTTTGTAGTCGCTATTTTGTCAATTTCCTGATACTTAAGGTTAAAGCAGACATATCCAGCAATATTAATTATGTGGGTTGGCACATTATTATTCAGCCAGGTTTCACTGAAAGCCAGGAAGTCCAGGTTATTAGCAGCCTGACATCACATGAAAATGAAAAGAAATAAGGCAATATATAAATATAGAAATTAAGTAGAATTGTGGATTTGCACAACTCTGGCTCATCTTTAAGGTATAATTTCCATACACCTGAAGGTTCAACGTTTGTTCTTTCAAACAACTATACACAAGTGCAAACACCATAGGCTGAAAAGCCACTCAGAAAGAAAGAAGCCGTTACTCCAAAACCAACATAAAAAGCCAGAATAAAGTTTGTAAATGCACCAAGGGACAAAGACATTTTCAGACATGTTCTGTGGTCTGATGAAACTAAAATTAAAGTAAATGGCCATTAATGACCTTCGTTGCATTTGGAGGAAACAGGGAGAAGCTTGCAAAAACACCATCCCAACTGTGAAGTAAGGGGGTGTCGGCATCTTGTTGGGAGTGGTGGAAACAAGGAAAGAAAACTGAAAACTATATGGAAATAGAAAAAACTCTCAAAACAGCCGGGGGAAGAAAAGCTTGGCAAAAATCGGCAATGACCTCCCACTAATTAGTAGAGTGACTAAAAGCCCAAAAAATACAATGTTTTGGGTAGCCAAAATGTCACCCCCCAAGAAATTTGTGCAGAGCTGACATAGTGGGAATCGGCCTTAAAAGCGACTCAGTTCTTTTTAAACATTTAAAGTAGACGAAAAAAAAAATTTATTTTTTTTTAACACAGTCATTAAAAAATAGAATAACATTGGAAATTTTATTTATTTCAGTAGCTCAAGTCATTAAATGAAACACACACACATATATAAATAGATTAATTAAACAAGCTTTTATTTCTGCTAATTATGATGATTTTGCAGCTAATAAACACATTTAAGATTCGAATTTTACGTTGGACCAATAAAAAACTTTTTCACACAGAAATAAAAAGCATGTTTACTACCTGCTTAAAGGTTGTTATTTTCAGAAGAAAAGCACATTCAAATTTACTGGATATGACTGTAGTGTATGTCTTTTCAACTGCTTATCTTTCTATGTCATGATGGTCAGATGGTATAGAAGGCAGTGTTTGTTCTTGGGTTTGTTCCTGATCATAGTCTGAATGTGTTTCCCACATAAACTAGGTTCTAATCTTCATGTCAATAATAATTGTGTTAAACTGTTTGGCATTTAGATATAAAAATGCTGGAACCTCGTGAAAAATGATGGCAACTCCTAAGCACTAACTGAAATATACTTATCATCTTTAATTAATGCCAGAACATCACCACATGTTTTCTTTCAAATAGTTTCATTTTAAATTCACTAAACTAAGCCACATCTTATGAATTGTGCTGCTGTCACAGAGATCTGAGCTAATGCACAGAAATCTGATAAACCGGGAAACACAGGAAAATCTGAAGATGGCTCTAAGGAAGGCAGTAAATTAAACTATTTTTGCATTACACCCTGAACAACATTCAATTCAATTCAATTCAATTCAGTTTATTTATATAGAGCCAATTCACAACACATATCATCTCAAGGCACTTCACAAAAGTCAGGTACATACAGGGGTTGGACAATGAAACTGAAACACCTGGTTTTAGGCCACAATAATTTATTAGTATGGTGTAGGGCCTCCTTTTGCGGCCAATACAGCGTCAATTCGTCTTGGGAATGACATATACAAGTCCTCCACAGTGGTCAAGGGATTTTAAGCCATTCTTCTTGCTCTTGCAGGATAGGTGGCCAGGTCACTACGTGATACTGGTGGAGGAAAACGTTTCCTGACTCGCTCCTCCAAAACACCCCAAAGTGGCTCAATAATATTTAGATCTGGTGACTGTGCAGGCCATGGGAGTGTTCAACTTCACTTTCATGTTCATCAAACCAATCTTTCACCAGTCTTGCTGTGTGTAGTGGTGCATTGTCTCCTGATACACGGCACCGCCTTCAGGATACAATGTTTGAAAACCATTGGATGCACCATGGTCCTCAAGAATGGTTCAGTAGTCCTTGGCAGTGAGGCGCCCATCTAGCACAAGTTTGGGCCAAGGGAATGCCATGATATGGCAGCCCAAACCATCACTGAGCCACCCCCCTTGCTTCACTCTGGGCATGCAACAGTCTGGGTGGTACGCTTCTTGGGGCTTCTCCACACCGTAATTCTCCCGGATGTGGGGAAAACAGTAAAGGTGACTCATCAGAGAACAATACATGTTTCACATTGTCCACAGCCCAAGATTTGGCGTCCCTTTTACCATTGAAACCGACGTTTGGCATTGGCATGAGTGACCAAAGGTTTGCCTTATAGCAGCCCGGCCGTGAATATTGACCCTGTGGGCTCCCAACGGACAGTTTTCTTGGTGGAAAACGGAGAGTTTAAAGGGGCACATTTAATTCTGCCGGGTATTTGGCACCGTGGTTTTTATGTTTTTTGGATACAATCCGGGGTTTTAACCCCCAACATCCCCTTTTCAGTAACCCCTCTTGCGTCAACAGTTAATCCTGTTGGATTTTTGGGGGTTCGTCCTTCTTGGTGGTATGCTGACATAGCGCCCCGGTCACCGTGGCTCTTGATACATCACAAAAAACTTGCTGCCTTTGGTCACAGATGGGGCCCCCAAAAACATGCACCAAAAATTTGGTCCTCTTTTTTAACTCTGGTATGTCACCCATAATGTTGTGGGGCATTTCAATTTTTTTGGGGAAAACTGTGCTCTTACCCTGCTAATTGAAGCTTCACACTCTGCTCTTACTGGTGCAATGTGCAATCAATGAAGACTGGCTACCAGGCTGGTCCAATTTAGCCATGAAACCTCCCACACTAAAATGACAGGTGTCTCAGTTTCATTGTCCAACTCCTGTGCATTCCAATTAATCTTAATCATTGAACAGTGCAGTCAGATTCATTTATTTATTCAAATTGGATAAAAAGCTTTTCTGTCTAAGGAAACCCAGCAGATTGCAACCAGTCAGTGACTTGCAGCATTCACTGCAGCATGTAGAGACAGTGGACAGTCACTGGCGTTGACTTTGCAGCAATCCCTCATACTGAGCATGCATGTAGCGACAGTGGAGAGGAAAAACTCCCTTTTAACAGGAAGAAACCTCCAGCAGAACCAGGCTCAGTGTTAGCGGCCATCTGCCACGACCGACTGGGGGCTAGAGAGAACAGAGCAGAGACACAAAGAGAACAAAGAAGCACTGATCTAGGAGTACTTTCTATGGGAAGGAAAATTAATGTTAATGGATGTAGCTCCTTTAGTCGTTTCACCTAGAAAGAAAGAACTGATCAACTCTGAGCCAGTTTTCAAAGTTAGACTCTGAAAGAGAGCACATATAATTAGTTACAGTAAAAGCTCAGTCAATCGCCATGTCTAGGAGAGAGAAAGGGTTAAACACTTAAAGACAGGGCCATGTGGATCATTGGTAGAGGGTGACCATTAAGTTGTTGCCAGCAGAAGCTTGGACGATGCCCCTCTCCAGAAAGGTGTCACAGGTAGACACAAAGTCAGGCCAGGTGTAGCTTCTAGGAAGAGAAAAGAGAGAGAACAAAGTTAAAAGCTGAAATAACAGCAAATAATGCAAAATTGGAGAGTAGTGTGAGAATGTAGCGAAGAGGGTGAGAGTGGTCATTATGTCCTCCAGCAGCCTAAGCCTATAGCAGCATAACTACAGAAATAGCTCAGGGTAACCTAAGCCACTATAACTATAAGCTTTATCAAAAAGGAAAGTTTTAAGGCCTAGCCTTAAAAGTAGACAGGGTGTCTGCCTCACGGACTAAAACTGGGAGCTGGTTCCACAGGAGAGGAGCCTGATAACTAAAGGATCTGCCTCCCATTCTACTTCTAGAGACTCTAGGAACCACCAGTAAACCTGCAGTCTGAGAACGAAGTGCTCTGTTAGGAACGTATGGAACAATCAGTTCTCTGATGTATGATGGAGCTAGAAGGGCTTTATATGTGAGAAGGAGAATTTTAAATTCTCTTCTGGATTCAACAGGGAGCCAATGAAGGGAAGCTAAAGTAGGGGAAATATGATCTCTCTTTTTAATTTTCATCAGAACTCTTGCTGCAGCATTTTATATCAGAATCAGAATCAGAATCAGAATCAGCTTTATTGCTGTTTGTACATACAAACAAGGAATTTGACTCCGGTACACTTTGCTCTTTGGTTTTTGTTTTTGCACTACAGAATATACATATCTACAATGTACAAATATACACATATATAAATAAATAAAAAGGTGCATTTGCAACATCTGTATGCTGTTGTTTTGTACTCTATTGAATGTTCAACAGAGAAACAGCCTGGGGGAAGAAACTGTCTCTGTGGCGGCTGGTTTTAGTGAACAGCGCTCTGTAGCGTCAGCCTGAAGGTAGAACTCTAAACAGTTTATGTGCAGGGTGTGTGGGGTCTGCAGAGATTTTAGCAGCTCTTTTCCTGACCCTTGACCTGTATAAGTCCTGGATGGAGGGAAGGTCAGCCCTGATGATTCTCTCTGCAGTCCTGATTATTCGTTACAGTCTGGACCTGTCCTGTTTTGTGGATGAACCAAACCACACTGAGATGGATGAAGACAGGACAGACTGAATGATGGCAGTGTAGAAGATGAAGGCTTTTAACTGCATTTTGTGGACATCCTGATAGAAACGAATTACAATAGTCCAGCCTTGAAGTAACAAATGCATGGACTAGTTTTTCAGCATCACTCCTGGACAGGATATTTCTAATTTTGGCAATGTTCCGGAGATGAAAGAAGGAAATGCTAGAAACTTAAATATGGGATTTAAATGACATGTCCTGGTCAAAAGTAACACCAAGGTTTTTTACTTTATTACCGGAGGTCAATTTAATGCCATCCAGGTTAAGTGATTGACTAAGCAGTTTCTTTTTTAAAGACTCCGGTCCAAAGACGACAACTTCTGTCTTGTCTGAATTTAGAAGCAGAAAATTTAAAGTCATCCAAGTTTTTATGTCTTCAAGACATGCTTGTAGTCTATCTAACTGGTTGGGTTCATCAGGATTTATGGATAAGTAAAGCTGAGTATCATCAGTGTAACAGTGCAAATTTATTCTATGCTGCCTGATAATTTGACCTATTGGAAGCATATATATAATAAAGAGAATGGGCCCAAGTACTGAACCCTGTGGTACTCCACAATTAACCCTGGAGATTAAAGATGATTTATCATTTACATGAACAAACTGGAATCTGTCAGACAAATAAGATTTAAACCAGCCTAGCGCTGTTCCCCTGATCCCTACAGTATATTCCAGCCTTTCTAAGAGAATATTATGGTTGACTGTATCAAATGCAGCACTGAGATCTAACAGAACCAGTACAGACACAAGTCCATTATCTGAGGCCATAAGAAGATCATTAGTGACTTTCAGCAGAGCTGTTTCAGTGCTATGATGAGCTCTGAAACCTGACTGAAACTCTTCAAACAGGTCATTGCTGTGTAAATGCTCACACATTTGATTAGCAACTATTTTCTCAAGAATTTTAGATAAGAATGGAAGATTGGATATAGATCTGTAATTTTTCAAGTCATCTCGATCAAGTGAAGGTTTCTTAAGTAAAGGTCTAATTACAGCTACCTTAAAAGCCTTTGGTACATATCCATTTACTAAAGATAGATAAATCAAATCTAAAATGGGGCTGGTAATCAGAGGGAACACTTCCTTAAATAATTTGGTTGGGATTGGGTCTAACATACAAGTTGAAGGTTTATATGAAGCTAATATTTCTGATAACTCAGGAAGCTTCTCAGGATCAAAACAGTCCAAACACAGATCAGGTTCTACAGTTATTTCCAATGTTGTCTCACTTGCTGAGGATGAAGTAATCATCTTGGGGAGTATGTCAAAGATTTTCTTTTTAATAGAATCAATTTTATTTTGGAAGAATCCCATAAAACATAAATGTACTTTGATTTTTGTTTCTTTTTCACAGTGGTTGCCTTAGATAAGGAGTGCTTCATGTGTTAACCTTGCTGAAATCAAGATGACAGTGGGTTGTGGGAGATGACGGCAACATAACACCTTGAATATCACATAGAAAATGGTTAACCACATAAAGCTGGCCGGAAACATTCAGTACATTGAGAACAACAGGCAGCAATGATTGTTTAGGCTTTTTAAAAAAGTATGTTGTTTTTTAACTAATGTTGTAGTCAATTTTTCAAAAATTGCAACAAAACAAGCTGTTTTTAACGCAAAGGAAAATCTATGTTCACTATATTTGTAACGGTCAAATGACAACTTTGTAAAGGTGTAAAAGTGACCACTGGGTGGCAGTAAAAACACATAATTGCTAAATTATTGCTTCAAATGTTTGTTGCCACTTTGTCGTGACTAGAGATTATACTTACAGAGCTGACCTGTGCGAGGCAGAATATCTATTTTTTATTAATGTGTAAATTGTTAATTCTTCAGTTCCCTTGCTTATCAAAAAGCCCCCAAATCTCTTTCTGATCCAAAATGCTGAAGCAGGACTTCAGATGAGATTTAAAAGGAGAGATCCTGTTCCTCCAGTGTTAGCGTTTCTTCATTAATTTTCTGTTAAAACCAGGGCTGTACATTTTTCTATCTTACATAAAACGCTCCGAATGATCAAGCTCCATCATATACCAACAGAAAACTTCACTCCCAGACTGCATGTGTCCCGGTTGGGTCCTACAGTTTCTAAACAGAAGGGAGCAAGATCTTTTAGTTATCAGGCTCCTCTCCAGTGAAACCAGCTCTCACCTATAGTTTGTGAGGCAGACACCCTGTCTACTTTAAAGACAAGGGTTACAATTTTATTTTTATATAAAGCTTATTCTAAATTGTCTCTGTAGCTATGCTGCTATAGGCTTAGGCTGCTGGAGGATGTACTGACTTCTCATCCTCCCTCTACAATATGCTCCAACTGCAGTAGTTTGTAGTTATCTGAGTTTTTTCTAGAAGCTACACCTGATCTAGTGCAGGGGCCTGCAACTTGTGGCTCTGGCGTCATATATGGCTCTTTAGGCCCTCGAAAGTGGCCCAAATACCTTGCTAGAACTAGTTAAAATTGAACTGAGCAACGTTTTTAAAAAGGACAGGAATTTTAGCTGCTGTACCACTGTTTTTTCTTGTGTTTTTGCAATACTTGTAAAGAAATTCAACAACAGAATAAGACTAAAGGTGCAATAAATTATTGTGTTTTTCTTCTTCAGTTATTTTTGTCAATAGGTCTCAAATTACATTCTTTATTAATCATTTTCTATAAATATATGGAGATCGTTCCATTTAAGAAAATGCGTTCATTTTCTCCTTGGAAGTTGTATTTGTTCTAAAACCTATATAAAGAAACACAAAAATGATCATTTAACAATAAAAACAAATTTTATATTCACTTAATAAAACTTCCTGAACATTTTCAAAGGATCATACAGGTTTTTCGGCTCTGGACAAATTCTAATTTAGGAGACTGCGAGGGTGGAAATGACGCTTTGTGTTGTAAAGGTTGCTGGCCCCTGGTCTATCATACTGTGTTTAACCATGTCTCCTTCGCAGACAAAGTCAACGAAGAAGCTATTGCTGCCATGAACTGTGTTAGCCTTTTTGTTTTTTATCCCATAAATAGTACTATTGGCTCATAGCTTCTCTGTTTACCAGTGTTTCTCTCCTAGATGAGGCCATTAACTCTGTGTTCTCTCTCTTTTTCTTTAGCATCTGAAATACCCCTGGCGCAGCATTTCTGTTTGTTTAGTGACTCCTTTCCGTCCTCTAAGCCCCTGTTTGTCTCAGCAGATGACTACACATAGAGAGCAGTTTCTCTCTGTTTAAAGGATGCGGTTCCTGACCACATCTGTCACACGCTTGTTCAGGATGATGTTTCACTGCAAAGTTAATCACTGACTGTGCCAGGCTGAGCTTTAGACAATTTGTATATAGGCATAATAATCAACTGACTTTGATTGTATTATATTATAATTAGGACTGAATTATACTGTGTTGTTGGACACGTAGGTAGGTATGAACTGAACCTGTTTGTAAAGGGCCTTTTGATGGCATAAGTTTTAATGTAAATAAACTTAACTGAACAGAGTACAATTAAATACTTTCTAAACTTTCATTTAAAGGCTGAACCAATTCAACATGATTACTGTGGTAGTTAACTGAATCTTTGCTTTGCTAAACAGGAAATTAAAAACTTTGAGCCGTTTATCTATCAGTCTTTGCTAACATCTGTAGTGCTCCCTGCTGGCAATACAAAATCACTGTTTTTGGTGTACTCTATTTGAAATTGTAATGACACATTTCTAATCAAATGCCAGATTTGTTTCTCTTAAGTGAAATACAACTTAGAAATATATGTTAGCTAATTGGTTATGAATGTTGTATGAACAGGGGTTGGACAATGAAACTGAAACACCTGTCATTTTAGTGTGGGAGGTTTCATGGCTAAATTGGACCAGCCTGGTAGCCAGTCTTCATTGATTGCACATTGCACCAGTAAGAGCAGAGTGTGAAGGTTCAATTAGCAGGATAAGAGCACAGTTTTGCTCAAAATATTGAAATCCACACAGCATTATGGGTGACATACCAGAGTTCAAAAGAGGACAAATTGTTGGTGCACGTCTTGCTGGCGCATCTGTGACCAAGACAGCAAGTCTTTGTGATGTATCAAGAGCCACAGTATCCAGGGTAATGTCAGCATACCACCAAGAAGGACGAACCACATCCAACAGGATTAACTGGGGGACGCAAGAGGAAGTTGTCTGAAAGGGATGTTCGGGGTGCTAACCCGGATTGTATCCAAAAAACATAAAACCACAGCTGCCTAATCACGGCAGAATTAAATGTGCACCTCAACTCTCCTGTTTCCACCAGAACTGTCTGTCGGGAGCTCCACAGGGTCAAAATACACGGCCCGGGCTGCTATGGGAACCTTTTGGTCACTCATGCCAATGCCAAACGTCGGTTTCAGTGGTGCAAGGAGCGCAAATCTTGGGCTGAGGACAATGTGAAACATGTATTGTTCTCTGATGAATCCACCTTTACTGTTTTCCCCACATCCGGGAGAATTACGGTGTGGAGAAGCCCCAAAGAAGCGTACCAACCCAGACTGTTGCTGCCCAGAGTGAAGCATGGGGGGTGGATCAGTGATGGTTTGGGCTGCCATATCATGCCATTCCCTTGGCCCAATACTTGTGCTAGATGGGCGCGTCACTGCCAAGGACTACCGAACCATTCTTGAGGACCATGTGCATCCAATGGTTCAAACATTGTATCCTGATGGTGGTGCCGTGTATCAGGATGACAATGCACCAATGCACACAGCAAACTGGGTGAAAGGGCTGGTTTGATGAACATGAAAGTGAAGTTGAACATCTCCCATGGCCTGCACAGTCACCAGATCTAAATATTATTGAGCCACTTTGGGGTGTTTTGGAGGAGCGAGTCAGGAAACGTTTTCCTCCACCAGTATCACGTAGTGACCTGGCCACTATCCTGCAAGAGCAAGAAGAATGGCTTAAAATCCCTCTGACCACTGTGCAGGACTTGTATATGTCATTCCCAAGACGAATTGACGCTGTATTGGCCGCAAAAGGAGGCCCTACACCATACTAATAAATTATTGTGGTTCAAAACCAGGTGTTTCAGTTTCATTGTCCAATCCCCTGTATATAGACACATCTGATACATTATGTCCACTGAGACAGTATCATTGTCCTGATTCCATCAGCCCCTGGTTTTACTTGTTTTGTTTGCCTTGTGATATTAGAAACCTGATATAAAGAAGTCTGGTGTATATCTTATTTTGTGTTGCTGACTGTATGTGTAACAGTGGTACATTTTTTACTGCCAGCAGGCTGGTTGTCTTGGAGAGACACCATTGTGAAAATTCAGGGAACACAGTGTTTTGTGGTGAATCTGAATCTACTTCTCGGATAAAATATGTCCAGAGAGGAACTGGTGGATCTTATACAAAAAGATCAACTTTTTTCTCCTCAAGCTAAAATATAATTAAACAAATGAAAATGGAAATGTAATTCCACATTTTTGTATTTATACCGAAGAACATAAATGGTTTCTGTGCAAACAGGGGTCAGACTCTCTCCCATGAAATCAAATATTTTCTAGCGTTGCAAAAGGTTTTCACATTGAAATCGAGATAGTAAAGCTCATAAAGCGTTAAACAGAAGACCAACAATGGTCTGCTGACATTTATGATGGTGTTTGAAGACGGGACAAGACACAGTTTCTCATATTCAACCCTTTTCTGAAAAACATTAAACTTAGAACAATGCAGCAGATTTTAAGTCTTTTCTAAATGCTCGGCCCTATTTGGAAATTAAACACACATTGCACACACTAACAAACACTGACTACAATCTTAAATTCCTATTATAGGATGATATCTCTAAGCAAACTCATTTCTGTGTTATTTTATTCAAACTACAAGCAGGGTTCAGCATCTACTGTCCCTTTATTTAATTATTGTAATCTCAGTTTGTGTACTAGGGAAGATAATCCCTATAATGTAAAACAGTACATGTGAAAGTTAAGTCTAAAAAACAAAAATAGCATTTAGTTTTTACATAAAAGAACATAAATAGTAGAAATAGAAGCAAATGTTTTCTTCCTAGAAGTCAGGTTAAATGTGAAACCCAATCATAACCTTCTCCCTTTGTTGTTTACTCATGAGATTAAGTAAGGGCTGAATAAATGCTTTTGCAGAGCATCATTTTGTAACTGTGAGGCTGTCTTTATCGTTTAGATATAAAAGGTCCTCACTTCATTAATTTATTGATGTGTATATGAAGCTTGATCATAGCTACCATTGTGTTTTGTAATAGAATCATCTTTATTTGTGTGCAGAAACAACGAATTTGACAGTAAACCCGTGACATTTTTTCTGCTTTATTTGTACCTATATGACATTATGAACATTAAAACACCAGAGCACTACGCCTAATACAAACTATCAGTGAACTAATTACAATCACATAGTGATAAAAACCAGAGAGGAAATCAACAGAGAGATACTAAGGTATTTAAGACTAAAACACAGTAAATAACTAAGGGCCTTATTGAAATAAACCAAACAATTCACATATTAAACATTAAGGTAATAGGACTTAATTTAAAGAACTGACATTTCTGAAAAAATATTTTTTACATTGAACAAACCTATTTAAGTTATTTAAGTCAAGTTTAGCATATTTTATATTGCATCTCATTCATTTTATGGGGGAGTGTACCAGAAATATAACCTGTACGAAGTCTGAGAATATCTTCTATTAGCGCCACCTACTGGTATGTTTGATCATTCAAACTGTTGTTCTCGCAAGAGTTTCCATGAGAGTTTGATGTGGTCTGTTGGCTTGAGTTGGTCTGAAAAATCTTGCGGTCTGAGATCGAGCAGCAGGCATAGTTGCTAAGTGTGTAATCCCCAGTCTTTCGGTTGTGAAAACAAAAAGCAGTCTGTTAGTGTCAAAGCTAATATGCCTAATATGGAAAAAAGCTGTCCAATGCCCCCAATGTTGGTGCTCCTTGCAGCATCTCTGTCCTTGATGTATTTCTTAGGAGAAGTAGCTTATTTGATGCCCTTCATGACCCCAAACCAACATCTAGAAGTTCCTGCCTCATTGTACGTGGAAAAATACACCTGCCCACTTGCCGGATTGAGCACGCTCTGCACTGGTGGCAACCCGATCCATTAGTTGAATCCTGTTTGGGAAATGATATTGGTACTTACTGGACTTTCTTGGGTGCCCTGAAGATTTTGTCCCAGCAAACTCAACCTCTCTCTAAAGTTAATGATGAATTGTTAATGGTTTTCATTTGTGTTTAATCTTTGGGGAAAAAACCTTGTCTGTAAGGAGTCTTTATGTCAATGTAATGACAGCACCTCTTCTGCATACTATATAGTCAGGGAAATAAAAAGAAAAGTTATTTAAGTTTGAAGTTTTGAAAAAGAGGCTGCAAAATCTGTACATGCGTGAGATACAAGGGGATGCCCTTATGCTCTCCAGCTGAGCCCCGTCTGGTGCCTGTTCTCGACAACAACATAATGTTCCCAAAGATAACATATCTGAAACCTCCTCATCCTGACACCACCTTATGTAACTGTGATGAAAATTAATTTACACCAGGAACTGTGCCAGCACAAATGTAAAACATAAGGTAAGACTAACTCAAGCGGAGGGAGTCAGATTACGTCTCGGAGTTTCAGTCCAGGATTTCCAGTGACAAGAAGCAGAATTGCATGCACTGTCAATAAAGTTAAGAGCATGTTTGTGATTCATACAGAAAAATACATTTTTTTAATTGTGACCAATCCAGGAATTTGGCATTTTATCAGGTGTTTTTAGAGAGGAACTTCCTGGAAGTGAAGAATCAGAAACCAGGAGACAGCAGAGGAAACATCCAATGACAATAACGTTCAGAGGGATGACAAATGTGCTGATTTCTTTCCCAGATATATCTAAATTCGAAATGCAACCAAAACAGGATGAAAATGGACTTTGGGTCAAAACTGAGCAGAGTGTAATGAAATCTTAGTGTTGTTTTTAAATCTCAATCAATAGGAAGGTTCAAAGTTCTAACTGGACAGCTGAGAATAAGCGTTAATGTGTGTGTGTTAATGTTTGCTTCTGCGTTTGTGTATATTTTTACAGGATGCTGACATGGTCCATGACCTCTGTTCAAGCAGGAAGAGGTTCAAGGAACAATTACCAGGACTGGGGGTTGGCCCTTTTAAAGCACACTACGGAGTTTTTGTGGGCTCAGTCAATGTCTAATCAAAGGATGCAAACAGATGGACACAGCTGACAGGACAACTTTTTTCAACTATATGTGCTTTTAACACTGCAGTAGGAAGTTCTAAGGAAACTGTGGGACTTAGCCTAAAAGTTTTAACAAACACACCTCAAAAGGTCCCCCCCCTTTGGTCTCTGCAGTGCTACAGACCTCCCTCCACAGTTCCTCCCTAGTGGAGCCTGCCGTGAACGTGCAAGCAAGTAAGCAGGGCCATCGATGAAAGCAGATTAACAGCTATGGCACATTCAATTGTAGGGACGAAACATTAATGATACGCTTTATTGACAATGACCTGCCCATTCTTTGACTACAAACATTGCCAAGCTACATACAATGGGCTCCAAAAGTATTCATGCCCCTGACATTTTGTCATCTTACAACCACAATTTTTAAATGTAGGCCAAGAAAACACAATAGTGAAGTGGAAGGAAAATCATTTATGGCCTTAAATTATTGATGAGTAAAGCAATTTTTAGGTTTTGTCACATTTTTAAGTCTTTGGCCATTCTAACAGGTTAGTATTTCATGTAATCCTTTGATCTAAATCATTTCATTGTATCTCTGGCTGTAGGTTCAGGGTCAGGGTCCAGCTGGAAGGTAGATCTCTGCCTCAGTCTCTAGTCTTTAGCAGCCTCTAACAGGTTTTCTTCCAATATCTCTCTGTATTTAGCTCTATCCAGCTTCCCATTATCTCATAGCATCTAGCATCTGTCGGATTGTACAGGCAGGTCTGGACACTTCTAATCATGAGATGGTGCAATACTACAATGTCTTCCCACCTCATGAGAAATTTAAAACCAATGTGCAATACTGGTTTGCATACTTTTGCACTCATCCCAGTAGTTTTCTTATTCACTAGGCAGTATTCCTGATATTGCATGTTTTACATGTGCACAAGCATCCCTGCAAACAACTGTTGGTCCCTCTGGTAAGATGTGTAAAAAGCCTTAAAATTAATCTTTTACTGTAGCAGAACAATCTCACACAGAAAAAATAGAAATATTTAACCTAAAGAAAGCCTCAGAATAAATTCAGTAAAAAGTCTCCTTGATGAACTGAAACAGATCTTTGAGAATAATCAGAAATAATCTTTCTGAACTTAATAAAGACTTTCCATCTTTTTAATGTTTTTGCTTTGTTAATTATTCTGTTTAAGGCTCTGCTCTCACACTTTGGGACCCTACTCAGACAGTATACGATTAGCAGTGAGCCCACAAGACCTCCTAACCTCCGTGTAAGCTTGATAGGTCACAAGAGGATGAGTCAGAAGTGTTAAAAGTGGAGAATGGTATAAAAAAAAGGGAAAAGCCCTGTTCTGACTGTAAAAGTAAAAGCCATTATTAAATGTAACTGCTTGTGGAAAAAAAGAAGCAGATGAAAAGAGATGCAGGCCTCCTCAGGCTAACAGTAAGCTTAGAGACGGATGAGACAGATCAGCTTTAAAAATAAGCACAACACGAATCCATCAGATTTCTAGTAGTAACTTGCTGCATATGTCTCCAACTGTACTGACATTTGAGTTTGACAGACAGTGTAAGAAGAGTTTAAATCATCCAACACCTGAAATGCATGGATTATCTGCCAAAACTGCAGAATATCAGCCTGCATCCTGCTGAAGATGACACACATGGCTCAGATAGTGAAAGCACTGAGTAATCCTCCCCTGGTACTCTTGCTCTTCATCAACACCTGCAAATAATTTCAGCCAGCTTTGTATTTATTGCTTAGCTATCTTAATACCAGGAAAGACAGTTATGGGGTCGCATTATGGGTTTGCGTAAAGCCAGGCATGTAGGCCTTACAGATGGTGGCACCAATTAGTATGTGAGGGTACCCACACCCTATGACATCCTGCACAGTGTTTTAAAGAGTGTGTGATCACTATCAAACCATGTTCTCCTAGTAAGAGTTGGGTTAGTGTATCTGTGTGAGCTGAAGTTAGATCGAATGGTTTGCAGTTAAGTAATTCAAGGAGTAAGAATCCCGAATTTTTGCTAATTGCTTCTTTGGGGTCATTGAATGAATCAGCCTGTAATGCATTGACCACTTTTTGTTACATAAATTTTTTTTAAAGCTGTTTTTTTGTGTTTAAGATGACACAAAAAACCCTTTAAGATGACATTATACTGTCATCTTAAAAGGGTTTTTTTTCACCCTATCTGTTTTATTGCAACAGGCCTTGTAAAAGTATTCACTTCCTTGAACTTTTCTCCATTTTGTCACATTACATCGCAGACGTTGACATGTTATAATTGGGATTTATGTGATACATCAACACAAATAGTTAATGTGTGTGGAAAAAATAATGACCTTTTTCCTTTTTTCAATCTTTTTTTTCTTATTTTAAAAAGAAAAATTGGATTCAGCTACTTTAAAATCGAAACTAAATATCTTCCTGAGTAAATACTTTTTCAGAAACCACCTTTACCACAATTCCAACTGCACATCTTTTGGAGAATGTCTGTTCATTTTCAGTTTTTGCCACAATTCTCAATTGAGTTAGCCGGGCTTTTACTTTGCC